>PISX010025952.1:16442-26862 GCA_004024625.1 Mellivora capensis | reverse complement strand
GACTATTTCCTTTCTGGAGAGATTTCCTTCCTGGAGTTCAGAACACTCTTTCAAGGTGAAGTCCTTGCTGATGCAATTCAGTTTCTTGGGGTTGTAGGACAAAGCAAGCGCTCTTGACCATGGCCCAAAGCAAGGGCTCTTGGTCATGGCCCTAGCTCTTCCAGGCACTTCACCTTCTAGCAGCTTCCTTATTCAAGGCCAGCAGGAAGATTTTGCAGGGCAGTTGGCTAAGATAGTGTCTTTCATAACATAACCCAGTTAAGGAAGTGACCATCCCATCACCTTTACTATACTCTCTGGGCTAGAAACAAGGCATGGGTTCTTGAGAGGAGATTATACAAGAGGGTGACTGGTGAAGGGAGGGGGCCTTGCCCTAGGTGGAATGCATCTCTTTCACATTCATTCTCGGTCTTTTGTTATGTAAATTAAGCAATACCCCTATTGTCTGCCCATCTTTCCTCTTTCTGGTTCCTAGGTGCACCCTTGTCTATGAGCCATTGCCCTTGAATCTGGGATGATCTTGTGACTTGCTTTGACCAATAAAAATGGCAGAAGTGATACTGTGCCCCGTGACACAGCCTAGACCTCCAGGTGCCTGGCAGCTTCTGCCCCTGTCCTCCTGAATGCTGAGAACTCTATGTTTGAGGAATCTGGTCTAGCCCAGTAAAGAAAGGCCACGTGGAGGAATACCAAAGTGTTCCAAGGCAACAGCCAAAGCAAATCGCAAGACATGTAAGTAAGGCCACCTCTCCGCCCAGCTGACCACAGTTGAATGCCTCTGTGTGAGTGAGCCCAGGCAAAACTGCAAGAGGAACCACCCAGTCCATCCACAGAACCATGAGAAATACCAAATCATTGTCCTAAGCCACTGGTTTTGGAGCGGTTTATTAGACAGCAATACATAACCGTAATGTATTTCTACTTGAACTCCAGTCAGTCATTGTTTGATGGTGGCTCTGGGGACATTAAAACCCTAGCTCTCCTCGTCTGCCCTACTCATGAGTCAAGCGTGCACCAGTGATTTCGGGAAAACTCTCAGGCAGGGAATCCCAGATGTTCGCAGGAAGGAGCTGTCAGCGTATACAGGAACACTGAGTATTGGACGGATATGACGGAGACCAGCTGCATTTCCTACAACCTCAGATGCTCTTTTTCTCCAACTTGTTTGGGGGAGTCGGGGGCAGGGGGGAGGAAGGTGGAGAGGAGGAGGTTTCTTTGAGGAACTGCAGACATCAGACAGGATAATACCTGTGGGAGACACCACCACCTAGGGGAAGAGTTTGCAGAACACAAAGGTGGGGGCTGTCCAAAACTGAGGTTGGAGGGGCCTCCTTCATTCTTTCCAACTTCTCTAAGAGCCGCAGTTCTCACAGCCTGTTCTTAGTCTGCATGCCTAGAATCCCACATTTTGCCTGCTCTCAAATTCCTCTCCATCACTCTGCTTCCTAGTGGGCAAGCCCACTTACTCTCCCTGGCTGGACTCCTCACTAACCTCCTGCCAACCTCCCATCCTTCTCACCTCTCAGCACCTCCATGTCTTTCAGCCTCCGTCCTTGAGGTCCCCACCAACTCCATGTCCTGTCCTTCAAATCTAATTCACCCCTATAAGCTTTTCCCATATCAGGACATCCAAACCTTAAGAAGTTTTAAAAAGGGATTTGTTCCCCCCCCCCCCAAAATTAAATAAATAAAAAGGGATTTGTCAAAAAAGATCTCATCCATGAGGTGAAATTACAGAAAATCTCAGGTGTGATTTTCTCCATGTTTGCCATTGCCTGGGAGATTATATTTAAGTTCGCAATAGATGCAGTATCCTAGTTGCTGAGTTGTTCCCAGGTTATCAAATGTTGTGAATTAACATTTCAAAACATCTTGGAAAGTTAGGAGAAGAAATCTTTCTTTTGTCTGAACATGCAAAAAAGATAAAGCAAAGCAAATTTTGTGCATATACTGACATGAGCTGTGTTCCCTTACTTGGAATATAAGGAAGTGGTTCTACAAGAGACTGATGAAAGAAATCTACTTCCAGTTTATTAAGACCGCAAGAGCAAAAATCACAGCATTTTGCAGTGGGTTTGCAAAACCACGCACGTCTAAGCTATCCAAATGTGAAAAAACTCACTTTAGAAGGAAAATTCAGTCTGAACCCAAGGATCAGAATCCATATCATATCATTTGCCACTCCCTCTGCATTGCAAATGGTGGCAAAACATACATGAGTTGGTTTAGTTTTCTTCATCTTAATATTTTCTCCCTCAGAATAGCTAGTGAACTTTTCGGAACATCTATCATGTGTCAGAAACTTCCATTCACTTGATCTTATACTCAGAGCAACATCCACTATGCCAACTAGTTCTAGTTAATATTCATGACCACACACTGCAAAAGGAGTCTCAATGCTGCCAAGCAACCCTACTACACTTCTCCAGTATGTTCTCTCCCCCATTCCCCCGAACAAGTATTTTTCACACATTCGTGGCTCTTCTCAAAGCTCTCACATCCTCCTCCACTCCTCAGCCCTGCCTACCTCGCCCACCTCTTCCCAGACCTCTCTCTCCACCTCACTCCCCACTAGGTCTTTATATTCCAAGGACACACCAAACTCTTCTTAGGCCTCAGGGCTTTTGAAATTTTCTTTCCCTCTAATTGGAATGCTCCACACCCTAATCTTCACAGGGCTAGTTCCTTCTTTTTCCTCTCCGATCTCAGATCAAATGTCAAATTCTCAGAGAGCCTTTCTTTGTAATCCAAAGATGCTCCAATTCAGTCACTGTCTTGCATATCCGATTGGAGTGGATTGTCTTCCAAGCTTTTATCAACATCTAGTACTAAAGTCTTATCTATTTATTTCTCCCTGGTCTTCACAGGAATGGTTTTCTTTTGTTCTCTCAACATCCAAATGGGAGCCTGTCACATAATAGAAACTCAAAAATGAATTTTTTTTTTTAAGATTGTATCTAGTTGACAGAGAGAGAAATCACAAGTAGGCAGAGAGGAGGCAGGCAGAGAGAGAGGGGGAAGCAGGCTCCCTGCCGAGCAGAGACCCTGAGATCATGACCTGATTAGAAGGCAGAGGCTTAACCCACTGAGCCACCCAGGTGCCCCTCAAAAGTGAATCTTTACTGAGTAAACTATCGGGACTTTTGGCAGACGAGGAAGGTGAAGATCAGAGATTCTAAATAAAGTGCTTACGTTCACTTGGATAAATGACAAAGTTGGGACTTGAACCTAAATCTACTTGGGTCCAGGATGTGTCCCCATCTATGTAAACAGTCTCTTGTTAGAATGAAGATTTGAAGATGTATTTGGCCTCCTAGGAGCGTTTGTGAGTGTGGACAGCATGTGAGATAACTTCAGAATGAATAGTCGAATTCCTCAGGCAGAAAACCAAGGAGATGCTGAGGACATCTGGCTGGACAAAGCCCATGGTAACTAAGGAGCAGCACAGCCTGGCTATTCCTAGCTTGTTCCTGGCTGGCCTCCAATTCCTCTGCCTTCCTTCCTGCTTCCTGCATCTCTGAGCCTTTGACCACCTGCAGTCCGGCGCCATTGAAGTTGGGCTCTCACATCCATGAAGTGAGCTGGTTCGTGCCTGTCAGCAGCGTTGAGATTTGTGCTTTCGAGAACCTGGACTAAGATAGTTTCCACGGGGACCTTTCAACTCTAAATCAATCTGGTTTACATGTCAGCCTAAATTCTCAGGAAGTTGCCTTTTTAGTTCTTTGCAAAAAATGGGAGCCTTGTGTTGACACTTCATTGATCCTCAAAATGACTAATAAAAGGTGAAGGAGAGAAAATGAGGACCCTTTTGGGGCATCTGGCTGGCTCAGTCAGGAGAGCATGCAATTCTAGATCTCCCGTAGTGAGTTTGAGCCCCACATGGGACGTAGAGCTCACTTAAAAAAAAAGATAGGAGAAGAAAATGAGGACTCCTTTGGGGTTTTTTTTTTGTTTTTTTTGTTTTTTAAATGTCGAGTTTGTTCAACTTTTTTTGTAAGGAATGTGACAAATTTTTTTTTTTTTAAGATTTTTATTTATTTATTTGACAGAGAGAGAGCACAGTAGACAGAGAGAGAGGGAAGCAGGCTCCCTGCTGAGCAGAGAGCCCGATGCGGGACTTGATCCCAGGACCTAGAGATCATGACCTGAGCTGAAGGCAGTGGCTTAACCCACTGAGCCACCCAGGCGCCCCTTTGGTTGTTATTTTAACTAGCATTCAGGGGAATCTTCACAAGTAGGTTACAGTCTTAAGGGAATGCTGGATTTAAGGGATCATTCATTGGATTTTCTTCAGAAACCAAGGTCTGGACAGGTTATGATATTTATTGAATGTTTATCATATACCTGCATTATTTTCAGATTTCTTTCTGTATTTATTTTTACAACACTTTATGAAATAGATAATATCAGTATTGTACCCGCTTTCCACATGAAGAAACTGAGGCCCAAAAATATTTTGAAAATTCGCCTCATCACCTACTTTAACGTGGTGGAGCCAGGATTTCATTCACTCAGTCTGACTCTGGAGCGGGGATTCTTAACATTTTTTGTGTTCATTTGTTTTTACTATGGATTCCTTTGATGGTTGTGGAAGCCTATACACTCCTTTTCCAGAATCTGTGTGTAATTTAAATGTATAAATAAGGGGCGCCTGGGTGGCTCAGAAGGTTAAGCATCTGCCTTCAGCTCAGGTCTTGATCCCAGTCCTGGGATCAAGTCCCATGTCGGGCTCCCTGCTGAGCGGGAAGCCTGCTTCTTTCTCTCCCTCCTACTATCCCTGCTTGTGTGCTCTCATGCTCTCTCCCTCTCTCTCTGAGAAATAAAGAAATAAAATCTTGAAAAAAAAGAATCTGTAGAGTTTATCACCTATTCCTCTATGTCACCTTAGGATCTTATATGTACATTTATTTATTAATTTTAAAGGTTTTATTAGACAGAGAGAGATCACAAACAGGCAGAGAAGCAGGCAGAGAGAGAGGGGGAGGCAGGCTCCCTGCTGAGCAGAAAGCCCAACACAGGGCTTGATCCCAGAACCCTGAGGTCATGACCTGAGCCGAAGACAGAGGCTTAACCCACTGAGCCACCCAGGCGCCCTTATATATACAAACATGACAGACTCAGGCCCTGACCACACTGCTTTGCAGTGTTGCACTCATTTCTGGTCCTCAGTATTTGGCTCATGAATGAAATATACTAATTTTTTTTTAAGATTTTTTTTTTATTTGACAGAGAGAGACACAGCAAGAGAGGGAATACAAGCGGGGGAGTGGGAGAGGGAGAAGCAGGCTTTCCGCTGAGTGGGGAGCCCCATGTGGGGCTCGATCCCAGGACTGTGGGACCATGACCTGAGCCGAACTCAGATGCTTAATGGCTGAACCACCCAGGTGCCCAAAATACACTAAATTAACCTGCTTAATTGAATTGGATTGAATATCAAGATTATATTACTAGTCAGCATAAACTGTCCCTAAAACAATGTTAAATTTTATTTATTTGACAGAGAGAGAGATCATAAGGCAGAGAGAGAGGGGGGAAGCAGGCTCCTTGCTGAGCAGAGAGCCCAGATGTGGGGCTTGATCCCAGGACCCTGAGATCATGACCTGAGCTGAAGGCAGAGACTTAACCCACTGAGCCACCCAGGCGCCAATAAAAAAAAATTTCTTTTTTAAAGATTTTATTTATTTATTTGACAGAGAGATCACAAGCAGGCAGAGAGGGAAGCAGGCTCCCTGACCAGCAGAGAGCCCGATGCGGGGCTCGATCCCAGGACCCTGGGATCATGACCCTAGCTGAAGGCAGAGGCTTTACCCGCTGAGCCACCCAGGGGCCCCAATAAAAAATTTTTTTAAAGAAGATTTTACTTATTATTTTAGATAGATAGAGAGTGCACGTAGAGGGGCAGAGAGGGACAGAGAGGGACAAGCAGACTCTGTGCTGAGCAGGGAGCCTGACTTGGGGTTCAATCTCAGACCCGGAGATCATGACCTGAATTAAAATCAAGAGTTGGAAACTCAACCAACGGAGCCACCCAGGTGCCCCTAAAAAATGTTTCTTGAGAAGTTTCTCAATCTTTGTATCTTCCTATATAGATTGCCAGGTATATTCCTTTCCTCTAGGCTCTTGCTGGCCTTGTGAGCAAGTAAGCTAAATCTTGCTGCTTAGTAGAGAAATGGGACTAGCTCATTATTTATAAGTTTTGCAGGAGGGAAGAAGAGTTGAGAAGGTCTACTTTTGCCCTTTTTTTCTGGTCATATATGACATATAAGATATAATAGCTAACAGTTATGGATAGCTTCCAATGGACCAGACACTCTTCTAGGTGCTTCTAGAAATGTATGATGTCATTTAGACTCAGTAGTCCCTCATCAAGAGAAGGGAGGCCTACAGAGGTTAAATGGCTTGCCCAGCTTCGGATAGGTAGAAGGTACTCAGGTGGGGGCGTTCCAGCCCAGGCAGCCCGAGCCTACAGCCTAGCACCTCTGCCTCTGAGCAATGACAGTTATCGACTGCTGTAGGGTCGGAGGTGAGGACTTTGAACAGGATCTTCCTACAGCCTGCCTCCTGGTCATGACCTAAGTCAAGGCAAGCATGTTTGAGATGGCCCACTGGTTACAGCTGAAGTCTGTGGTAAGGGCAGACTTGATGAGAGCAGAGCTAATGGCAGCCCTGTTTTCTGGCACATTCACACAACGCTGTTTATCTCGTATTGCATTTTTACAACAATTGCTCAATCTATTTCCCTCCGGAAGTAATGTTGGTCTAGCTATCTGTGAAGCTACAGGAAGAAGTCTCTTAAAAAAACATTCTCAGGGCACCTGGGTGGCTCAGTGGGTTAAGCCTCTGCCTTCTGCTCAGGTCATGATCTCAGGCTCCTGGGATCGAGCCCCGCAACGGGCTCTCTGCTCAGCAGGGAGCCTGCTTCCTCCTCTCTCTCTGCCTGCCTCTCTGCCTACTTGTGATCTCTGTCAAATAAATAAATAAAATCTTTTAAAAAACAACAACAACAACAACAAAAACACCATTCTCTTTGCATGGTCATTAGACAGAGTTGGATAAATTCTACCAAACTGGAGTATCTATTTAAGTTCATTGTAATGCGTTCTGATATAATGATACAAATAATGCATTATTTACCCTAATTTACCAAACTGAAATGTAAAACAAAATACAACGAGTACCTGGGTATCTCTTAACATACGGACAGAAATAACTTAAAAAATGGGTTTTTCCTTCTCCGGTCAAAAGATACAGAGTAGCTGAATGAATAAAAAAGCAAAACCCCAGGGTCGCCTGGGTGGCTCAGTGGGTTAAAGCCTCTGCCTTCAGCTCTGGTCATGATTCCAGGGTCCTGGGATCGAGCCCCGATTTGGGCTCTCTGCTCGGCGGGGAGCTTGCTTCCCCCTCTCTCTCTGCCTGCCTCTCTGCCTACATGTGATTTCTGTCTGTCAAATAAATAAATAAAATCTAAAAAAAAAAAAAAAAGCAAAACCCCATTATATGCTATCTAGAAGAGACGGACTAAAGCTTTAAGGGCACAGATAGGCTGAAAGTGAAGGGATGGGAAAAGATACTGTAGGCAAATGGAAACCAAAAGAACCAGAGGTAAGCTATACTTACATCACCCAAAATAGACTTTAGGCAGCGCCTGGGTGACTCATTGGTTGAGCGGCTGCCTTCCGCTTGGGTCGTGATCCCATAGTCCTGGGATCAACTCCCACATCGGGCCCCATGCTCAGCAGGAACCTGCTTCTCCCTCTACCTCTGCCTCTCTCTCTCTCTCTCTCTCTCTCATGAATAAATAAAATCTTAAAAAAAAAAAAAAGACTTTAAGCCAAAGCCTGTAACAAGAGACAAGGAACATAGAGGACATGGGGAGATGGAGAGGAGAAGGGAGTTGAGGGAAATTGGAAGGGGGAGATGAACCATGAGAGACTATGGACTCTGAAAAACAACCTGAGGGGTTTTGAAGGGGCAGGGGGTGGAAGGATAGGGGAGCCTGGTGGCTCCTATTGCATGGAGCACTGGGTGTGGTGCAAAAACAATGAATACTGTTACGCTGAAAAGAAATAAAAATAAATTTTAAAAAATTTAAAAAAAAAGAGAGACAAGGAGAATCCCTCTATAATTGTAAAAGGATCAATTCATCAAGAGGCTATAACATTTGTAAATATTTACTACTCACCATGGAAGCACCTAAATATGTAGAGCAATCATTAACACTGAAGGGAGAAATGAACAGCAATACAATAGGAGGGAACTTCAATATCCCACTTGCAACAAAGGATAGATCATTCAGACAAAAAATCAATTAAGAAACATTGGACTTAAATGATGAGCTAGACCAGATGGACTTAACAGACATTCACAGAACATTTCCTCCAACAGCAGCAGAATACACTCTTCTCAAGGGCACATGGAACATTCTCCAGGATAGATCATATGTTAGGTCACAAAACGAGTCTTTATTTATTTATTTATTTATTTATTTATTTTTAAAGATTTTATTTATTTATTAGACAGACAGAGATCATAAGTAGATAGAGAGGCAGGCGGAGAGAGAGAGGAGGAAGCAGGCTCCCCGCTGAGCAGAAAGCCCAACTCGGGGCTTGATTCCAGGACTCTGGGATCATGACCTGAACCAAAGGCAGAGACTTAACCCACTGAGCCACCCAGGCATCCCACAAAATGAGTCTTAATAAATTTAAGAAGATTGAAATCTTATCAAGCATCTTTTCCGACCACAATGGTATGAAACTAGAAATCAATTACAAGAAGAAAACTGGAAGTTTCACAAGTATGTAGAAATCAAACAACAGGATCCTGAAGAATCAGTGGGTCAAGGAAATCAGAAGAGAAAGAAAAAACAGTCTTTGAGACAAATTAAAATGGAAATATAATATATCAAGACTTATGGGGGTACCTGGGTGGCTCAGTGGGTTAAGTCTCTGCCTTTGGTTCAGGTCATGATCCCAGAGTCCTGGAATCAATTCCAGGACTCTGGAATCAAGCCCCGAGTTGGGCTTTCTGCTCAGCGGGGAGCCTGCTTTTCCCTCTCCATCTGCCTGATGCTCCCCCCACCCCCACCGTTGTGCTCTCTCTCTGTCGAGTAAGTAAATAAAAATTTTGGAACAACCTCCCAACAAAAAAAGTCCAGGACTAGGTGGGTTAACTGGTGAATTCTACCAAACATTGGGAAAAATTAACACCAATTCTTCTCAAGATCTCAAATAGAGAAGAAACACTTCCAAACTCACTTTATGAGGCTAGTATTACTCTGCTTCCCAACCAGATAAGGATACTAAAAGAAGAGAAAATTACAAGCCAATGTCCCTGATGAACATGGAAGAATCTTTTTTTTTTTTTTTAAGATTTTATTTATTTGTCAGAGAGAGAGAGAGGGAGGGAGAACACAAGCAGGCAGAGCGGCAGGCAGAGGCAGAGAGAGAAGCAGGCTCCCCGTTGAGCAAGGAGCCTGATGCGGGACTCGATCCCAGGACCCTGGGATCATGACCTGAGCTGAAGGCAGTTGCTTTAACCCACTGAGCCACTCAGGCGTCCCGAACATGGAAGAATCTTTAACAAAAAAATGAGCAAACCATAGAACAATGAAACCATGAGCTGGCTCTTTGAAAAATCAATAAAATTGATAAACTTCTAATCAGACTCATCGAGCATCGAGAGAGAGAGAGGACTCAAAAAATGAACAAACCAAATTCCACAGTACATTAAAAGGGTCATACACCTTGATTAATTGAGATGTATTCCGGGGGTGTTCAATAGCTACAAATCAATGTGATATACCACATTAACAAAATTAAAAATAAAAATCATATGATCATCTCAATAAATGCAAAAAACCATTTGACAAAACTCAACATTTTTTCATGATAAAAACTGTCAACAAACTAGGTGTACAGAGACTATAACTTAACATAATAAAGACCATATCTGACAAGCCCACAGCAAACATCATAGTCAATGGTGAAAAGCTGATACCTTCTCCACTAAGGTCAGGAATAAAGGAAAGATGCCCACTCTCTCTCCCTCTCTCTCTCATTCTCTCTTTTAATTTAATTTACTCTCTCCCCACTCCAAGTAACCTTTACACCCAATGCGAAGCTCGAACTCACGACCTTGGATCAAGAACCATATGCTGGGGACGCCTGGGTGGCTCAGTTGGTTAAGCGGCTGCCTTCGGCTCAGGTCATGATCCCAGCGTCCTGGGATCGAGTCCCACATCGGGCTCCTTGCTCGGCAGGGATCGCTCTCTCTCTCTCCCTCTCTCTCTGACAAATAAATAAATTAAAAAAAAATTTTTAAGAACCCTATGCTGTATTGACTGAGCCAGCCAGGTGCCCAAGGATGTCTTTTTTTTTTTTTTTAATTTTTTTTTTTTTAAAGATTTTATTTATTTATTTGT
>PISX010025952.1:0-16342 GCA_004024625.1 Mellivora capensis | reverse complement strand
GGGTTAAGCCTCTGCTTTTGGCTCAGGTCATGATCTCAGGGTCCTGGGATTGAGCCCTGCATTGGGCTCTCTGCTCAGTGGACAGTCGGCTTCCACCTCTCTCTTTGCCTCTCTGCCTACTTGTGATCTCTCTCTGTCAAATAAGTAAATAAAATCTTAAAAAAAAAAAAGGACTGAAAAAGACACAGATAAATGAGAAGGTATTCTGTGTTCATATGTTGGAAAGATTGTTATTTGTTAAAATGTCTGTACTAGGGGAGCCTGGGTGGCTCAGTCTTTAAGTGTCTGCCTTCGGCAGATCATGACCCCAGGGTCCTGGGATGGAGCCCCATGTCAGGCTTCCTGCTCAGCAGGAAGCCTGGTTCTCCCTCTCCCACTCCCCCAGCTTATGTTCCCTCTCTCGCTGTCTCTCTCTGTCAAATAAATAAAATTTAATAAAAAAATAAAATAAAAAAATAAAGATTTTATTTATTTATTTGACAGAGAGAGGCCATAAGTAGGCAGAGAAGCAGGCAGAGAGAAAGGGGGAAGGAGGCTCCCTGCTGAGCAGAGAGTTCGATGCAGGGCTTGATTCCAGGACCCTGAGATCATGACCCAAGCTGAAGGCAGAGGCTTAACTCACTGAACCACCCAGACGCCCCTAAATAAAATCTTTTTAAAAAATAAAATAAAATAAATGTCCATACTACCCAAAGCTATTTAGACTGAATACAATCTCTATCAAAATGCCAAAGGCATTTTTCACAGAAATATGGAAAACAATTCTAAAATTTGTACGAAACCATAAAAGGCCCTAAATAAAGCAATTTTGAGAATGAAGAACAAAGCTGGAGGCATCACACTTCTTAATTTCAAACTCTATTACAAAGCTAGAGTAGTCAAAACAGTATGGTATTGATATGTAAGACACATAGGTCAACAGAACCTAATAGAGAGCCCGGAAGGACACACACACATGTATGGTCGACTAATTTATGACAAAGGAGCCAAAAATATATGCTGGGGAAAGGATAGTTTCTTTAATAAATGGTACTGGGAAAACTGGGTAAGAAATGGTCTTGGTGTCAGACAGACTTGGCTCTATGATGGAGCTGTGCGAACTAGGGGCTCAATGTCAGGATTCTGTTCAATTAGTAATAACATCATTGTCTACTTCGAAAGGACAATCAGAAATCCAGGCCCTGTGGGTAGAGAGGATGGGAGAATAGGGATCCATGGCTGTAATTGTGAACACCTGAGGAACTGGCCTTGAGAATTGTTAGTCTTGACTTTTTGCTTTTGTGAGCAAGGAAGTGAAACCAGAGTGACTCCTCCCTCATTCCATCCTGTGGAAAGCCAAAAACTCACATTTCTTGGCCAATAATGATTTCCTACAGATGTGCAAAAACTAGTGTCACCTTTCTTAACAATCTTAATGATGATAAGATTTCCAGTAACAGCTTCATGAAAAAGTTGCTTCTTTACAGAATTGATCTAGCAATATTTCTGACAATCCCTGCCTCATAAAAGATGTTGAAAAGATCATCTCTACCCCTGATGGGCCTGGCATTTGGCCCATGACCATCATGATGGAAGCTATTTTCCAACACAGGTGCTCTCAGCAGATACTGCCCATTTGGACGCTGGCCTGATCAACAAGGAGATGTATCTATCTACTGTATTTATGTATCTATGAATCTATTATCTATATCTACTCTCTACTATTTCTGTGTATATATATTATCTATTTAAACAAGTGAGGAGGCAAAGTATTTCCATTTATCTATCTATAATAAATATATATTTTAAACATTTATTTTGAGGGGCACCTGGGTGGCTCAGTTGGTTAAGTGTCTACCTTTGGCTCGGGTCATGATGCTGGGGTTCTGGGACTAAGCCCCCCCTTGTCAGGCTACCTGCTCTGCAGGAAGTCTGCTTCTCAAGCTCCATCTGCCCCCTCCCCACCCAGTTCGTGTGCTCTCTCTCTCATGCTTGCTCTCAAATAAATAAATATCTAAAAAAAAACAAAAAACAAAAAAAATTAATTTATTTTGAGAGAGAGCAAGAGTGAGTGCAAATGGGGGGAGGGGTAGAGAGAGAGAGAATCTCAACCGGATTCCCTGCTGAGCTCAGGGCTTAATATGAGGATCATCTCATGATTCTGAGATTATGAACTGAGCCGAAACCAAGAGTCAGACATTTATTTTTATTTTTATTTTTTTTTAAAGATTTTATTTATTTATTTGACAAAGATCACAAGTAGGCAGAGAGGCAGGCAGAGAGGCAGGCAGAGAGAGGAGGAAGCAGGCTCCCTGCAGAGCAAAGAGCCTGATGTGGGGCTTGATCCGAGGACCCTGAGATCATGACCTGAGCCAAAGGCAGAGGCTTTAACCCACTGAACCACCCAGGTGCCCTATTTTTATTTTTTTAAAATATTTTATTTATTTATTTGACAGAGAGAGAGAGAGATCACAAGTAGGCAGAGAGGCCGGCAGAGAGAGAGGAGGAAGCAGCCTCCCCGCTGAGCAGAGAGCCCGATGCGGGGCTCGATCCCAGGACCCTGAGATCATGACCTGAGCCGAAGGCAGAGACTTTACCCACTGAGCCACCCAGGTGCCCCAAGAGTCAGACGTTTAACTGACTGAGCTACCCAGATGCCCAAGATTTTTATTTTTTTATATTTTTAGAGGTTTTATTTATTTATTTGATGGAAAGAGACCCCATGAGAGAGGGAACACAACCAGAGAGGGAGAAGCAGGCTCCTTGATCAGCAGGGAGCCCGATGTGGGGCTGGATCTCAGGACCCAGGGATCATGACCTGAGCTGAAGGGAGGTGTCTAACCATTTGAGCTACCCAGACACCCCAAGAATTATTATTATTATTATTTTTTAGGTAGGCTCCATGTCCAGTGTGGAACCCAATGTAGGGCTTGAACTTACAACCCTGAGATCAAGACCTGAGCTGAGATCAAGGGTCTGGCGCTTAATCAACTGAGCCTCCCAGGTGCCCCAAAGATTTTTTTTTAAATATTTTATTTATTTGAGGGAGAGATAGTGAGAGAGAACATGAGAGGGGAGAGGGTCAGAGGGTGAAGCAGACTCCCCGATGAGCTGGGAGCCCGACATAGAACTCAATCCCAGGCCTCCAGGATCATGACCTGAGCGAAAGCCTAACCAACTGAGCCACCCAGGTGCCCAAGTTTTGTTTTTTTTTTTAAGATTTTATTTATTTATTAGAGAGAGAGAGTGCAAGTGGGGTGAGTGCCAGAGGGAGAAGCAGACTTCTGCTGAGTAGGGAACCCAATGCGGGGCTTGATCCTGGGACTTTGGGCTCATGACCCAAGCTGAAGTCAGATGCTCAACTCAACTGGGCCATCCAGGCATCCCAACCCCAAAAACTGACTTAAAGATTTTATTTGTCTATTTATTTCATAAAGGCTTCATTTATTTGTTGGAGAAAGAGAGAAGACAGGCAGGGGGAACAGCAGGCAGAGGGAGAAGCAGGCTCCCTGTTGCTCAAAAAGCCCTGGGACTCAATCTCAGGACCCTGGGATCATGACCTGAGCAAAAAGCAGACACTTAATAGAATGAGCCACCCAGGTGTCCCTAAAGACTTTAAGTAATTGCTACATTTGAGGTAGTGCTCAAACTCACGACCCCAATAGTTGCATGTTCTATCGCTCTACTGACTGAGCCAGCCAGGTGCCCCTAGAACTACGGTTTAGAGGGAGATGGTACGTATCTTTTTTTTTTTTAAAGATTTTATTTATTTATTTGACAGACAGAGATTACAAGTAGGCAAGAGAGGCAGACAGGGAGAGAGAGAAGGAAGCAGGCTCTCCGCAGAGCAGAGAGCCCGATGTGGGGCTTGATCCCAGGACCCTGGGATCATGACCCGAGCCGAAAGCAGAGGCTTTAACCCACTGAGCGCCCCAGGCGCCCCAGATGGTACGTATCTTGAGTGCTATGGATAATGCTATGAGTTCCTAAAAGGATTTGTGAAAATATACCCATGTCAATTACTGTTATGGAGCTGTTTAATCAGTGCCGGAAGGAGAAGTATAAGCACATATCTAGATGGCCTCTCAAACTCCCATTAAGACTGTTTTGGTTTTTTGGGGGCATGTGGGTGGCTCAATCCTTAAGTGTCTGCCTTTGGCTTGGGTCATGATCCCGTAGTCCTGGGACTGAGCCCCCCATGAAGCTCCCTGCTTGGTGGGAAGCCTGCTTCTCCCTCTCTCACTGTGTCTCTCTCTGTCAAATAAATAAATAAAATAAAATGACTTTTTTTTTTTGGCATTACAGCCCCCTTTGAAAAAAAGGATTTTTTTTTAAAGATTGTATTTATTTATTTGACAGAGAGAGAGATCACAAGTAGTCAGAGACATAGGCAGAGAGGAGGAAGCAGGCTCCCTGCTGAGCAGAGAGCCTGATGTGGGGCTTGATCCCAGGACTTTGGGATCATGACCGGAGCTGAAGGCAGAGGCTTTAACCCACTGAGCCACCCAAGTGCCCCCCAATTTTTTTTTAAATATATTTATTTCACCAAGAGACAGTATGAGTAGGCAGAGCAGTGTGCAGAGGGAGAGGGAGAAGCAGGCTCTCTGCTGAGCGGGGAGCCCAATGTGGGGCTCGATCCCAGGACAAGGGGATCATGCCCTGAGCTGAAGGCAGACGCTTAACGACTGAGCCACCTAGGTGTCCCAATATATATTTTTTTAATATTTTATTTATTTATTTCAGAGAGAGAGACAGCAGGAGAAGGGGAGGGTCTAGCAGACTCCTTGCTAAGCAGGGAGGGACTTGATCCAGTACTCCAGGATGGTAACCTGAGCTGAAGGCAGTCGCTAAACCAACTGAGCCACCCAGGTGCCCCTAATTAATTTAAAGTAGACCCCAGGGGCACCTGAGTGGTTCAGTTGTTGGGCATCTCCCTTGAGATGAGGTCATTATCCCAGGGTGTGGAATGGAGTCCCTCAGGAAGTCTGCTTCTCCCTCTCCCAATCTCCCTGCATGTATTTCTGCTCTCAGTCTCAAATAAATAAATAAAATCTTAAAAAAAAAAAAAAAAAAAAAGTAGACTCCATGACCAATGTAGGGCTAGAAGTCAGAGCCAAGATGAAAAGTCACACACTCTACCAACTGAGCTAGCCAGGAGCCCCTGAATCCTCTTTTCAAAAATGCACAATTACACACAAAATATTGTTCATAATTTTAGGGGATCCATGAACTTCTGACACCAAACCATAGACACCAAGTTAACTATTGCTCTCACCATTCTTGTCTTCCAAGAGGCAGCCTCTCAGTCCTATTTTAAAATATAGTAGAGGGCTAGATTTACTCTGGTTTCTCTTTAGATCGCATACATCTTTCGCCTTTTACTAAACTAGACCGGAAACAATTTCTGGAAGCAGATATATTTTGGAGAACAGGAGGTGTTAGTACACACATTCGTTTTACTTTGCAAAGTATAAAAACATGGATAACACGATGGAAGATGCCACATTCTGGATTCTTCAGGAGGATGCTATGGACACTACAAATAATGATTTCCGACCACAGACCTAGATGAATCGTTAAGCAAATATTTATTCGTTTCCTGATATTTACAGGCATTGTGCCAGTGACTGAGGTCACCCAGACAAAAAAGACACTCGGGTCCTCGATGAGACTCTTCACTCACTTGAAAAAGCCCGGATGTTACTTGTGGCCTTTAAAAAAAAGTGGAGGGGTTGGGGTGGGGAATCATCTAAGTTTGAGAGACCTTGTTGGAGCTGGAAAAAGGGCTCCGAGCTGGTGAACTGATTCTTGGTTTCTCTGCATCCTGGACAGATGAGCTTGGTATGTCTCTCATCTATCGAAAGCGGGTAGTAAGCAGACGAGAACTGTTGCAAATCGTCAAAAAGATAACCTTTGTAAAAGTAAACATGGACAAAGAAAAAAACACAAGTAGGAGGCTTCTTGAAAGTGACAGCCAGGAAGATTGTCCTTTGAGGTAAAAGTCCGGCTCTTCCAATGTTCTAAACCCACCGCGGCGCCCAGCACGCGGTCAGAATACGCTCCCTAAGCCTTCCGGGACGGATCAAGTTCCGCTTCCGCAGGCAGATTTTCTCAGTAGGCGTGAGGGCAGGAGGGCCGACGCACATCAGCGTCGGACCTCCTTCCCGCGCATGCTCCAAAGGATAGGCGGCGAGCGGAAGGGCGGAGGAGGGAGGAGACGCCGCGGACCCCCGGCTCGTTCGTTCTGCAGGCCGGCGCGGGAGGCGGGGGCGCGCGCGCGCACGTTCGCGCGGCCGGCTGCGTACAGTAGTGACGGCCGCGCGGGAGCGGTCACGTGACCGTAGCGGCTGCCTGTACAGTAAGGACCCAATATGGCAGCGGCGGTAGCAGTGGCAACGGCAGCAGGAGGACCGGCCGCCCCATAGACCCCCCCCGTCCCCCCCGCGCACCACCCCGCCGCTTCCTCTGCTTGGGTGCTCCTCCGGCCTGACTTCCCCTTTCTCCCACCTTTCCCGGCACCGCGGGAAAAGCATCGCAGGGCAGAGCAGGCAGGGAGGGCGGCCGGAGCCCGGACACGGGAGCCTCCCAGTCAGTTCAAGACCCGACATGAGGGAAAAGGGCCGTAGGAAGAAGGGCAGGACCTGGGCGGAGGCCGCCAAGACGGTAAGGGGGAGGGAGCGAAGGGGAAACCCGGGAGAATTTTGTTTCCTCGCCGCCTGCCGGTCGCAGGGGAAGGGAGGTCATTGGCCCAGCGACCCGGCTGAAGGGGGCACAAAACCGCGCGGAAAGGGCGGCGGTTAGTGTCGGGGTTGTGATCCCTGTGGGAATGGAGGCGCCCAGCGGAAGAGGGTCGCCGCGGGGCTGTGGCTTCTCCCTGCGTCTGCAACGAGTCCCCGTGGTGTTTTGAAGCTGCCTTTCGGGGTCACGTCGCTCTCACCTCCACTCTGTGGTAGCTCCCTCCCCGGCATGGGGAAGTCTGTTGTGCTTGCACAGCAACCGGTTCTTCTCCCTTGTGCGGCTGAGGAGCCCCCATTGGATGCAGATAGGAGAAGGCTTGTGCGTGCACCCAGCCCCGGAAAGAAGAGAGGAGCGCTGGATCTTGGTAGAATTTACCCGCTATAGCAGACATGCCGCCTGACCCCGGGTCCCCTGCTCGTCTGGGCTCCCAGATCCAACGTGAGGTCACGAGGCTCTTGTTTTTGTTTGCTGTTGAAGCTGAAAGTGCAGGAGGTGTTTAGAAACGAAGTAACAGGTGGGACTTGTAGAATTTTTTTTTTTTTCCAGTTTCCGTAGAGACCTACTCTGAACAAGGCAGCAATGCATGGTGGGACGTGTAGTTTACCCGGCCTTGACTTTTCCGTAGTTAAAGTGTTGGTGGGTTCACGAAGTTGAAATTAGTAGGTAAAAGCATCTCTTTTTTTCCCCTAATTTTTCATAACGGGGTTTAGAGGTAGGATTTAAGTGATCAGTGAGACTTTTATTGTGTTGTATGAAAAAAATGAAAAGCGTGAATGTATGTAGAAATGAAACATTAGGCGGTGCAGTAGAAAAGTAATAGGACATAAAACAGCAGCATGTTAGTGTTGAAAACTGAGAAAGTGTGGAGATATTTAATGGTGAATCATGTTTTACTTGTATAATATGGAGAACCTTCCTAAATGAACCTTTTTTATATGATGTACGGCTTGTTTTTTTAAATGAGTTTTTCTGATTATGAAAGTAATAAATGTAAACTGTGGGAAAATTTGGAAAATTATAGGAACGTATAAAGAAGAAAATAAGAAATCACTTATTTCACCCCTTAGCTATATCTGTTAATGTTTTGTTATATTACTATCCAGTCTTTTTAATTTATTTCCCCACATTTGGATCCTGCTGTTTATTCAATCTTGTGCATTTTTGTAAACACTGTGCATTTGTTTTGTAAATTTGATGTGATAGGGGATTGATGAGTCTTAAGCTTGTATTTGTTTTAGTTGGAAATGTGAAAAGTTAGTGAATTAATAAAAGCACGTTTTATTTATTGAGTGTTTTCACTTAACAGTCTCTTCATAATTGTGACTGTGCTGATAGTTTCCTTCTAAAAGATAAACTCTAGAAATAATTTTTTTTGGAGGTGAGGAAATTGCTCCTTCACAGAAGGCTGTTAAGCTCTCTTCTACTTGATGAGTACCTCAAGACTTTTTCTTTTTATTAAAAAGATGGCAAATTTTAATTATAGGTAAGCCGACCACAACCCTAATTATGTTAATTAAGTCTCTAGACTCTTAAGAGTACTTTTGAATTATGATCTCTTTGGATAAAATAGTCTAATCATTAGGAGATGGTGACAAGTAGGAAAAATTTGCATTTGCTGATTAGATTTTCCTATAATTAACAAATTTGTTCATTCATAATAAACATTTCATGCCTAACTAGCTATGTGGAAAAATAGTATCTAAAAATGGAAAGGCTCGTTTATTAAGTAGAGTACTGAGTTCTTGAAGGGATCAGTGTATTAGGGGCTTGGTATTATTATTTGGTTCTGGCAAATGTAAGGCCTCAATCTTAGTAAAAATGAATTTTAGGAAGAGAATGCTGACACTAAAACTTTTCTTTCCCTAGTAGCCAAAATGTAAAAAATCACCCTGCTCGTTTTGGTTTATCATCTGTAAAGTGAGGAATTAAACTAAACCCCTATATTCAAAAGATTGCCGTTTGTAGGAAGTACTATTTAGAAGTAAATGTAGAGGGTATAGATAAAAGTAAATCTTTAATATTTCAAAATAATGAGATCAGAAAATCAGTGATTTGGCAAATGGAAGTAACTTTGACCTAAATTAAGAAATGTTGCATATATTTATAAGATTAAGAGGACTAGGAGAAGTATATCTTAAGAAACTTATTTCATAAGCATTAAGGTCAAATGTTCTAGGAACAGTTTCAGCAAGGAAAGAATAAAGTTATTTATGAAAACAAGCAATATTTTATTTCATTGTGTTCTTGGTACATGCATTGTAGCTGTCTTGTTTTGGGAGCACTATTAAAATGGGGTTATATTTCTGACCAATAATATAGCAACAGATAAATACACTTATATATGAATATATACATGTATGGTGGAAGGTAGCGTGTGGATGTGTGAGAGCTACAGATTGATGTAAGGTTATTATGAACAGTCTGAAAAAACAAGATAATAAGATTCATAATTACTGTTAGATAGTAAAATTATGCCAAGAGGCTGATTAAATGTAGAGTGTATAAACTGGCTCCAGTAACTAGGGACACCAGAGAGAGGGATAATAGAGTTGAGATTCCACAGAACTTGAATGTCATTCACCACATTGGACCATCTCCCGACTGATCTTATATTTGCCCTATATAAATACACTAGTTATAAAAAGCATTGCTCAGACATTTAGTTAACAGCCACACATGTTTTAAATTTGAAGGGTGGCAGTGATGGTGATGAAATGATTTGGATCTATAGTATAGAGTTTGGTGCAATTTGAATAGAAAAATTTATAGTAAGCCAGAGATCTTGAGGACCATTACACTGAACTGTGCGCACACACAGTTACGCTCATTCTTTAAACAAAACAAAACAAAACCCAAAACCCTTGTATCGTCTAAATATTTAATGACATCCCTGAGGAATTTAGCTGTTTTTATAAAGCACAGCTTTTGAAATAGTACAATCTTGTTGATCCTGTTTTCTCTTTTTTGACTTTTCCCTTGTTATGCACCACAACTAGGGAAGCATTGTCCTGAAAGGACAGGTCTGTTGTGATTGTTAAGTGGAGGGGACAGAGAGACAGACATAGAGTTATACACTTAGAAGTACCTTTGGATGTCTTGGGAACAAGGTGATCAGAGTATGAGAAGTGAAGTATGGGTGTTAGAGGGGAGGAGCACAGCAGTCTGTCTTGTAGATCTTTAGCATGTGGTTTGTAGATTGAAGAAAAGGTGGCTTTTTTTAGGGGGGGGAGATGCTATCTATAGAGTTCCCTTAGTGGTTAATATTATTTTGAGTGTACATAGATTTTTATTTTTGTCATTTACCTAGAGTTATTTAACTATGGGGAATAAGATGGAAGATAGAAAATTTCTGTTGGGGGCACCTGGGTGGCTCAAACGTCTGCCCAGCATCCTGGGATCCAGTCCCGCATCTGATCAGTGGGGAGCCTGTTTCTCCCTCTCCCCCTCCCCCTGCTTGTGCATGCTCTCTCTGTCAATTAAATTAAAAAAAAATTTTTTTTAATTAAAAAAAAAGTTTCTGTTAGAGGAATAATCAGAGGTTAATTACTTTGTATAGGAAGTACAGAAAATGAAAAATAACTGGAAATTCAGTGGGGGCGGCTAGGTGGCTCAGTGGGTTAAAGCATCTGACTCTTGATTTCACTCAGGTTATGATCTCAGGGTTTAGTGAGATCAAGCCATGTGAGAGGCTCCCACTAAGTCACGGAGCCTGCTTGATTCTCTCTCTCCCTCAGCCTCAGTTGTGCTCTCAAGCGGGCACGTGCTTTTTCTCTAAAAAGAACCAAATATAATGATAAAAATATATAATGAGGGGCGCCTGGGTGGCTCAGTGGGTTAAAGCCTCTGCCTTCGGCTCAGGTCATGATTCCAGGGTCCTGGGAACAGAGCGCCCTGCTTCAGGCTCTCTGCTCAGCAGGGAGCCTGCTCCTCCCCGCCCCCCCCCCCACCTGCCTCTCTGCACACTTGTGATCTGTGATCTCTGTCTGTCAAATAAATAATTTTTTTAAAAGATTTTATTCATTTATTTGACAGAGATCACAAGTAGGCAGAGAGGCAGGCAGAGAGAGGAAGGGAAGTAGGCTCCCTGCTGAGCAGAGAGCGGGACGTGGGGCTTGATCCCAGGACCCTGGGATCATGACCTGGGCCAAAGGCAGAGGCTTTAACCCACTGAGCCACCCAGGTGCCCCTCAAATAAATAATCTTAAAAAAAAAAAAAGAAAAAAATATATATATAATGAATAGCAAGGTGTTTAGGAAAACATCTAAACAAAATATGCTTTAGAAAAAATAAAAGTCTTAGAAATTTTCAGAACCTGTGATCTTTATTGTAACTTTTTCTTAAAAATTATAAATACAAGGGAGGCTGGGTGGCTCAATCCTTAAGTGTCTGCCTTCGGCTTGGGTTGGATCCAGCCCCACATGGGGCTCCCTGCTCAGTGGGAAGCCTGCTTCTCCCTCTCCCACTCTGCCTGCTTGTGTTTCCTCTCTCACTGTCTCTCTCTCTGTCAAATAAATAAAATCTTAAAAAAAGAAAAATTTCTATGCATCTCCCAGAATTCTGTCAGGAGTTGAGAGAATAGCATCACATTTGCAGAATTCCGTGCTATTTCCTCCTCTACAGATTTTTTTCTCTTAAAAGGCTGTGCAGTTTTGCTGTTGGTGAAAGGCATTGTGTTTTCACTACAAAAGGGGGCGCCTGGGTGGTTCAGTCAGTTAAGCATCTGCCTTTGGCTCAGGTTATGATCCCAGGGTCCTGGGATCAAGCCCTGTATGAGGTTCCTTGCTAAGTGGGGAGTTTGCTTCTCCCTCTCCCTCTTCCCACTGCTTGTGTGCTTGCTCACTCTTTTCACTCTCTCTAGTGAAGAAATAAGTAAAATCTTAAAATTAAAGGTTATTGGATATACTAAACTTAAAATCCTAAATTTTAGAACTCTTTATTTTATTGTATTTTTTTAAAAAAAGATTTTATTTATTTATTTGACAGAGAGAGATCACAAGTAGGCAGAGAAGCAGGCAGAGAGAGAGGGAGAAGCAGGCTCCCTGCTGAGCAGAGAGCCCAATGTGGGGCTCGATCCCAGGACCCTGAGATCACGACCTGAGCCGAAGGCAGATGCTTAACCCACTGAGCCACTGAGATGCCCCTATTTTATTTTTTTAAAGGTTTTATTTATTTACTTGACAGAGACAGCGAGAGAGAGAACACAGTGGGAAAGGGAAAAGCAGGCTCCGCCCCCCCCCCCACCAGCAGGGAGCCCCATGTGGGACTCAATTCCTGGACCCCGGGGTCATGACCTGAGCTAAAGGCAGACACTTAATGACTGAGCCACCTAGGCACCCCAGAACTCTTTAAATATGACTTAAAAACAACAGTATTTTTTTTTTAAAGATTTTATTTATTTATTTGACAGAGAGAGATTACAAGTATGCAGGAGAGGCAGGCAGGGAGAGAGAGGAGGAAGTAGGCTCTCTGCCGAGCAGAGAGCCCGATGTGGGGCTCGATCCCAGAACCCTGGGATCATGACCTGAGCCGAAAGCAGAGGCTTTAACCCACTGAGCCACTCAGGCGCCCCCAAAACAACAGTATTAATTGCTGTGAGTTTCTATTGAAGCTGTATAGGCTCATTCATCAAATGGAAGAGTGTAAAGAGTTAATCTTTGCTGAGTCACTGTAATTAAAATGGGATTAACTGAAAGTCTGCATACTGAAATATTGAGAATAGGGTGACTGTATGGTTGAGAGTTCAAATATAGCTTTCTGGACTTTTAACCCTGACTGTGGCGAGCGATATACATAAATATATATAGCTATTTATATTTTATGTACAGTTCCAAAACTTGTTTTTGGTTATGAATATCAATGGATGCTTTTTTTAAAAAAATTTATTTCTTTATTTGACACAGAGAGAGCACAAGCAGGGGGAGTGGCAGGGAGAGGGAGAAGCAGGTGCCCTGCTGAGCAGAGAGCCCACCATGGGGCTTGATCCCATGACTTGAACTTAAGGCAGCAGCTTGACTGACATCATGGATGGGTTTTAATGTTATGACTTACGTATCTGCCTCATTCTCTTTAATGTTTTCTTAATATTCCATTGTTTTTAGATGTACCATCATTAAAAAATCAGTCCTTGGGCATCTGGGTGGCTCAGTCTTTAAGCCTCTGCCTTCAGCTCAGATCATGGTCCCAGCATCTTGGAATCGAGCCCCGCGAACCCCATATTGGGGTCCCTGGTCGACGGGAAGCCTGCTTTCCCTTTCCTAGTCCCCCTGCTTGTGTTCCCTCTCTTGCTGTGTCTCTATCAAATAAATAAAATCTTAAAAAAAAAATCAGTCCTTGATTTTTTTGACATATAGGCCATTTATAGGTTTTTTCCTTTAATACTTCGGTATCTACATGTGGGCAAATATGTATATATGCATGTACATTGTATGTGTGCATGTGCACGTGCGTTTGTGTGAATGGAATAGTTAAAGACTTTGTAAACTTTGAGTTTGTGCCAATTCATATTCCCCTCTAAAATTTTGAAGGTTAACTGTTTTTTTCCTACTTTCCTCTTTTCCAAGGACTTTCTCAATCTTTACTCTTTGCCACTTTGATATACATTTCTTTTATTCAGTAGAACTTAGTAGAAATGTTCTGTATTCTGTATTGTGCGACACAGTAGCCGCCAGTCATATGTGGCCATGGAGAACTTGAAATGTGGCTATTATAAGGAACTGAATTCTGAATTTTTTTTTTTTTTAAAGATTTATTTATTTGACAGAGCGGGAGGGAGAGGGAACAGAAGGTGGAGTGGGAGAGGGAGAAGCAGGCTTCCCACTGAGCAGGGAGTCCGATGCAGGGGCGCAGGGCTCAATCCCAGGACCCTGGGATCATGACCTGAGCTGAAGGCAGATGCTTAATGCCTGAGCCACCCAGGCGCCCTCTGAATTTTTTTTTTTTTAAGATTTTATGTATTTATTAGAGCGAGAGAGAGCATCCTCACACAAGTAGACAGAGGGGGAGGCATAGGGAGAGGGAGAAGAAGTAGGCTTCCTGATAATCAGTGTCTGACGTGCAACTTTATCCCAGGACTCTGGGATCATGACCTGAGCTGAAGGCAGATGCTTAATGACTAAGCCACCCAGGCGCCCCTGTAAATTTTAAAAAATGTTTAGTTTCAAAGGCATATCTTCCTTAAATAAAATATGTTTCACTCTGAACAAATAAGGGGAATTTAGTTTATATTTTAGTAAGACTGTGCTGGTAGAAGACAGTCTCCGTTTTTTTTTTTAAGTAGGCTCCATGCCCAATGTGGGGCTTGAACTCATGACCCTGGGAAGAAGAATTAATCACTGATTAAGCAAGAGTAAGAAGAGTAGCTGTATAAGCTAAGCCACACATGCCTCTAAAGGCAAGAAGGGCCTAAAGGTTTACATGTTTCTATCTGCAGAGTTTAACTCACTTTTTTGCATGAGTGCTAAGTCTTTTTTTTTTTTTTTGTCTCTTCACCTTTTTAAATTGGAGATAAAAAAAGAAGATCCTGTTCTAACTTTTAGGAGAGCACCATTTGAATAAAGTTAGTCAACTTTAATAGTATTGTTTGCTGGAAAAACTGGTCAAGGTTCTCTTGTTCTGGGAAAGAAAATTATTCCAAGATACGCCACAGTATCCAAAGACCCTTTTGAGTTATGGTTGGATATGGGGAATTTTCTTTACTGTTTTTTTTTTCTTTTTAAAAAAAATTATGTTATAGAGAGCAAGCACGCATGCACATGGGTTGGGGGAGCAGAAAGAGAGGGAGAGGGAGAATCTTTTTTTTTTTTTTAAGATTTTATTTATTTATTTGACAGAGAGAGATCACAAGTAGGCAGAGAGGCAGGCGGAGAGAGAGGAGGAAGCAGGCTCCCCGCTGAGCAGAGAGCCTGATGCGGGACTTGATCCCAGGACCCTGAGACCATGCCCCGAGCTGAAGGTAGCGGCCCAACCCACTGAGCCACCCAGGCGCTGAGAGGGAGAATCTTAAACGGACTTTCCACTGGGCATGGAGCCCAACGTGGGGCTTGATTCCATGACCCTAAGACTACCCTGAGATTACCACTTTAGCCAAAATCAAGAGTCGGGCTCTTAATCTACTGAGCTCCCAGGCACCCCTTGACATTGGGAAATTTCTGCGATAATTCTTACTTCTGACCTTGCTTAAAAAAGCTAAAATTGGGGGTGCTTGGGTGGCTCAGTTGTTAAGCATCTGCCTTTGGCTCAGGTCATTGTCCCAGGGTCCTGGGACTGAGCCCTGCATCAGGCTCTCTGCTCAGCAGGGGAGTCTGCTTCTTGCTCTCCCACTACCCCTGCTTGTGTTCCCTCTCTCACTGTGTCTCTCTCTGTCAAATAAATAAAATCTTAAAAAAAAAAAAAAGAGCTAAAATTGGCTAATGGTAAATGCACATGTACTTAGTACTAAGCATCAGGGAACACTCATAAAATCTTATAGTGTCTTTTGAGTAATTTGATCCATCTTTTGGTAAAAATAATGTGGAAATAATGTTGAATGTTGTCAAATTTTCTTTTTTTTTTTAAGATTTTTTAAATTTATTTGACAGAGATCACAAGTAAGCAAGAGAGGCAGGCAGGGAGAGAGAGGAGGAAGCAGGCTCTCTGCAGAGCAGAGAGCCCGATGTGGGGCTCGATCCCAGGACCCTGAGACCATGACCTGAGCGGAAGACAGAGGCTTTAACCCACTGAGCCACCCAGGTGCCCGAATGTTGTCAAATTTTCATTTGAAAATTCTTTGGCTGCTAACATTTAAAACTTGATTCTTCTTTAGAATGGACTGTCACTGGAGTTCACAGGTTGGGATGGCCCAAATCATCTTGAATCTTCAACCCACTGGTGTCTGAATTATTTAGTAGCTGGTTTAGCTATATTCAGTTTCAAGTAAAGTGCTTAATGGTGTTAGTGACATTTCTAAATAGTAACGTAAAAATTGTAACGTGTCCTGTTGATTTATAGAGATTAATTTCCTGTATGATTTGAGTGGTTCAGACAAATTTTTTAAGAAGATTTATTTATTTTAGAGACAGAAGGGGAGGAGGGGCAGAGGGAGAGGGAGAAAATCTCAAACAGACCAAGTGTGGAGCCTGATGCAGGGCTTGATCCCAGGACCCTGAGATCATGACCTTAGCCCAATCAATAGTCTAATGCTTAACCAACTGAACCATCCAGGTGCCCCCAGACAAATTTTTATATTTAAATGGATTTTACCTGTGAAATACATTAATGTATTATGAAAGGGTTTTCTTCTGTATTGTGTGTATAATATAAAAAAGAGATAGATTACACGGTAAAGGTAATAGGAAAACAGTTTTCAGATATATCATTAATGACTCAATAAAAACATGACAAGTAAAATAGGACTATATTTTTTATTACTTTATTTTATTTTTTTAAAGATTTTATTTATTTGACAGAGAGATAGCAAGAGCAGGAACACAAGTAGGGGGAGTGGAAGAGGGAGAAGCAGGTTTCTTGGTGACCAGAGAGCCTGACTCGGGGCTCTATCCCAGGACTCTGGGATCACGAGTTGAGCAGATGCTCAACAACTGAGCCACTGAGGTGTCCCAAAATAGGACTATTTAAAAAAAAAAAATT
>PISX010025951.1:0-25344 GCA_004024625.1 Mellivora capensis | reverse complement strand
GGTGATGCTCAGTTTCTAGGTGATGCTGAGTTTCTGGGTGATGCTGAGTTTCCGGGTGATGCTGCAGCCACTCCACTGCATTAACAGCCAACCGTGCTCACTGGGGAACAGGGAAATATTCAAGAGTCACCGTGTTCTGGGATGATCGCGCAGGAAAAGTGCCACGGAGGGTAAGACTTCATTTCTACAAACCCTCAAAGTCATGAAGGACTACTTTCTAGAAGCATGATGTTTTAGGTTTCAAGATGTCTCCTTATGACTGATCCGCTCTAATGACAATCCTGCTGCAGGGAAACAGGTGTTCAAAGAAAGAAGTCTTCAGTAATGATGACAACTTGGAAAGTTCGAGTATTAAATCTATTGTTTCTGCTCAAAATGAAGCTGAGATGTCTCAAATGACATACCATAGCTAAAAACAGAAAACAGGAGAACAGTGGTTCACTTCTAGCAGTGTCTGCAACAAAATGCCCAGATGAGCCATAAATTCACTGGGGACAGAAGAAAACTTGACTCTCCTGAGCGTTGCTCCTCTTATCTGGCCTTCTGGGAAATGTACTAGTTGGAGACAGGAGGTCCGAAAGTTTGTCCATCCTTCTCGCAGCTGCTTTTTGCAACGTTCCAGCCTGACTGTACTGGTTTCCTCTATCCCTTGGCCCTAGTCCAAAGCTCAAATGTGGGGTCCTTAAGACCTCTGTGTTGCCATCCCTGCTGGTAAGAGGGCATCCCTCTCCCGAGAAGGGATTCGGGCAGGGGGTGTTAGAAGGTGGTGGGTTTACATCTAGCTTTGAATTGTCTTCAGTCCCTGAATTCTTTTTTTTTTTTCCTTTAAATCTATAACATTCTGCCTGATTCTCTGACCCATCAGGAAGCTGGCTACCATAAGAATGTGGCTTCTTAAGGAAAAGAGAAAATAGACATTGATTTCTCTCTCTTTAGGACCCAGGATCACTTTGCTCCATCCCTGGCCCAACCCTGGCTGAAGTGAATACGGACTCCACCTTGAACATAACGTTTTGCTAAGAAGGATGCAATGGTCTCCATGGCCCACGGTGATTTGGGTGGCAGATTCAGAGGCATATACAGAAGAATGAAGGTATGGTCCCCCAGGAGTCTGGTGGCAGCTACGTGTGGGAGGGGAAGGTGGGCTTCGCAAGAAGTGTTTCCTCCACTCTGCCCAGGTGCCAGGAAGCATGGTATATGTAGGGAAAACCAGACTCAAGAGTGACAGTGTTGTCTTCATCCTTCCTCCCCACAGCAACCCTGTGCCTTCCTTACAGCTGTGGGGAAGCAGGGACCAAGTGTGACCTGGGGCCTCAGCCCATGGGAGAAGAGCAGAGTGGGAATTCATCAATTCCTGCCCTCTCCTTCCAGGTGGCTGGTGACCTATGGAGAGATCTCTTCATCAAAGGCGTTTGCACGAAGGAGTGGGGATTTGTTAGCTGGTGATGGGGGCGGGCTTTGCTTCTGACAGCTGACAGGTCTGAACCCAGAAGACTGTGTTTCCAGAATTCCCAACTATGGGACAAGTCCATCCTACATAGGAAGAGGAAGTGAGGGGGCCAAAAGGGAAATGACCAAGCTCCGAGTAGACTGAGTAACTTGTCAGTGTAGTGTGTTCAGTTAGCTGCTTATAAATAGGATTAATTTATCCTAGAGCTTTAGGACATTCAAATCTTCCAAGAGAAATGCTGGAGAAGGGCTGTAAGAGCTGTGGTTTTGGGGTCAATGAAGGTAGGAAAGGACATTATACACGCGGTTAAGGATGGGGGTTTTGATATAGAATGGAGGGCTCCCTTTCCTAAGGCTTACTACATGGGGGAATATATCAACTTTAACATTTCATTATAACATGAAAAAATCACAACACCTAACATTTTTATAAAGGTTTATAATTCAAACAGCAATTCCCTGTGGTGTAAGTAAAATGGAAAATATATCGTCCTTCTAAGGTAAAGGTGAGGAAAGGATACAAGTGAGCAGGAACCAAAAATCATAATGAGCAGAAAGCAGGCTGTAAGGTACTGGGCGACAGCTCCTTAGAGACGCTGGGACACGGTAGGCGACTGGAGCCAGGGAGGGCATCTTCAGTCCAGAGGGTGGGGACCTGGGAGAGCTATCGCGGAGAACCGGGATCTTCACAGTGAGATCCTGTGAGAAGAGCATTAAACATAAGCTTCTCTTATTTGTAACTTTTCTATTTTTTATGTATATGTATGCAATATAAATTATATGGCTTAGAGAAATATTTATGTTTTAGTTTCAGAAATGGACTAAGAATTGAATTAAAAGTCATATAAAATAATACTAATGAGAATGATGTATCAAAATATAGAATAAGTCAAAGTTGTGATTTAATAAGAGCATTATAATCATTTTGATATTAAATTGGCTAAGACCTGTGCTAAAGGCTTTACCTTATTATCTCATTTAATGTTTAAAACATTATTTTGTCAGAAATTGTCACTGTATTTTACAGACAGGGATATTTTAAAAGATGGAAAATAAATTTTGAAAATTAAGCGTGAATTGCAAATAAGATTAGAAGAGATTAATATATTTAAACAATTCACTGGTTAATTTAAAATGAAGAATTAAAACATGAATTAAATTTATAGCAAGATGGTATTACAATAAACAGCTATGTATGTTTCTATGCTAGTAGAATTAAGAGATTCAATGAATGAATGAATGGCATTATGAATATATGATACTCTGATAAAAATATTACATATTTAGCTCAAAAAGTAGAAAACCTTAAGATGCTCCCAGTCATGAAAGAATTCTTGAAAATTACCAAAGAATTCATTCAAAAACCTCCCAAGAACTTTCTCTTCTAAATGGTATGTCATACAAAGTGACTAACTACCGCCCCCTACCACATAAAATGGAGAAAAGGTGGACTCGTTAAAATCAAATTTTTATAAAGATGAGAGAGAGGGTCAGAGAGGACTAGTTAATAAGCTAACATTCTCTATGGAGAGGAACCCCCACTCAGCGAGCTGAGATACTGGACATTATCTTCCTGGGGGCATCTGACAATTTTTGGAGGGAATAATCATGGGTCTTGGCTCAGAGCCCTGGACTCTGCAAAGGGAAGAAACCTGCAGAGTCCACCTGCCTGCGCTGGCCGCAGGGATAAACGTGTGTGTGGTGGGGGGTACCTCGAGGGTGAAGAGGATGCTTTTCTCCACCAGCATTTGCTGAGTCTCGGGCTGGCAACGGAAGGTAGGGAGCCAGGCTGCACTGTGTAGGTGTCCAGGAGACCAAGTCCCCCTAGGGGGAGGGGCTGCAGCAAGCATAACCCGGGAGCTCAGGCACAGACAGTAGAAACCAGATGAGGATTGAATCTAACTAAGGTTGCTCCTGCCTGGGACATCTCCAGACTGAGCTGAGCTCTCCCCCCATCACAGCTGCCTAAAGGAGAGGAATAATCTTCTCTGGGAGAAAGCAAAACAAATACAACATAAATCCTAGAGTCTACGGTCTCTTTATACAGAACCAAAGACACATAGGGAAGTCACCAAACCTCCCATGTTGTTATTAATTATCATTGATTCCTCTCTAATAGATTCATAGATTCAAAATCACAGGGATTTGTTGATGTTGCTGTTTTTATTTTGGTTGTTGAAACCCTCAAGTCCATTCTAAATGTTCTGTGGAAATGCAAAGGACCTGGAATACAAAACCACCTTGAGTAAGAACCACCAGATTGTGGGGCGCCTGGGTGGCTCAGTAGGTTAAGCACATGCTTAGGTTCAGATCATGATCTCAGGGTTGTGGGATCAAGTCCCTTGTCCGGGCTCCTTGATCAGACTCTCCCTCTCCCTCTGCCCACCGTCCCCACCACCACCATTCATGCTCTCACTCTCAAATAAATAAATGAAATCTTAAAAAAAAGAGAACCACTAGATTCCAAGTCTTACGATATAGATATAAAAAATGTTTGATAAAATTCGTCATTCATGATTTTCAAAAATTTAATGAATGAAGTAGAAATAAAAATGAAAACCTGTTACCTGATAAAAGTCAGCTATTAGAGGCCTATAGCACATGTAATACTTTTGGGAGATATTTTAACAGCCATTCCATTAAGCAGAGACACAAGTCAAAGATGCCAGCTATCCCCTTATTATCCAACAATGTTCAGTGCATACGCAGTAATACATGGGGGGGGGGCTCTTTTCAATGGAAGGAGATGGAAAAAAAAGTACAAGTGTTGCGGGGGCTGCAAAAAGGAAACAATTTTTTTCTGTGGATATGATAGTCTACATAGAAAATCTACTGCATCCAGCAAATTAGAATAAATCATGCTGAAGAATGCCCAGATCTCAGAAGTTTAGTACTGAAGGCTTCTTTCTTGCTGAGTCATTGTCCATTGTAAGTCTGATTTTTTTTCCAGGTCAGCTACCCAAGATGCCCATTTTTCTGCCAACATGCCAAGCTGGAGAAGGCACTCTTTCAATAGCTGCCATGTGTGTAACACGAGACCATCCTTGATTGCCGTGAGGTTGTTATAGGATCATGGGGAAAGGGATATTGATTCTTACATTCTGCATCTAGAATTGATGGACATCACTTTTCTTATACCTCATTGATCAAGTCAAGACGTATTTTCACATCTAACTTTGAGCTGGGAGAGTTTAATCCTTCCAAGTGCCTGGAGGAGAAAATGAGAGTGTGGGCAAGAAGCAGAAAAGTCTGCAGGCACCTAGGAATCAGAAAATTACAAAAGATAGAAATACCATACGGAGAAAATTGTGGAATGTTACTTTTTAAAATATGGAAGAAGAGTAATATGATGGAAAGATGTGAGAATAATCCAAATAAGTCATTTATTTTTTCTGAAATAATGTATAAATTTAATAAATTCCTAGGGGGAGAAATGCTTTGAGAAAAGTGATATCTGAAGGGGGGGAATATTCTAAATGCATTTGAGATAGACTAAAGACCTAAGTGCAGAAGCAACATTTAAAATGTTAAAAAAAATACATATAAAATATCTTTATGACCTTGTAATATGGAAAAATTCTTGTACAGGAAACAAAAGGCATGACCTGTCAAGAAAAACTTGCAATAAAATGTAGAAATGACTTCTATATGACATTAAATGCTTAGTGAAAGTCAAAGATTAGAGGGAAATATTTAGAATGTTTATTACAAAAGATTCATATTCAGAATATGTACAGACATCTTACAAATTAATAAAAATAATCAAAAGTTTTTCTTAGGAATAAAAGTGGCAAAGGAAGTAAACAAAAAATCAAGGCAGAACACAACAGCATTAATAAACACATGACATGATTGTCAGTTGCATTAATAGAGAACATGGATTCAACAATACAGCTAAATTTTAGATAGGAAGTAGATCAATAAGAAACAGGAATTGTTTATTATTTTTATTTTTTAATTATATTTATTTTTATATATTTATATATATTTATTTATATATATATTTATTTATATATATTTTTAATTATATTTATTATTACTTATTATTAGTGGTTAGATAAATAAGTATAAACACTTTGGGGAATGATTTAGCCACATTAAAAATAAACAAAATAAAATTTTTGTATTCTAATTTTTTAATAGTATTAATGGGCATTGCATCCTTATCGGTTAGAGATTCCATGGTGGAGAATTTATGGGTGAAATGTTAGGATGTTTGGGGTTAGCATTAAAATACTCCAGTGGATTAAAGAGTATGGAGAGTTAGAGGGTACAAATAAAGCAAGACTGACTAATTATTCTAACTCAGAGATAGTAAAAAACCATATGTGTGTGCATACATATGTGTATGTGAATATATATATACATATATATGAGTGCATGTGTGTGTGTGTGAGTGTGTGTGTGTACCTATGCATATACACTTGCATTTTATATACTTTTTATTTGTGAGCGTGTCTTCCCCAACACTCACAATTCATACACTTAATCTATCAACTATCTGAATGTTTTGCTGAAGAAAAGATAAAATTTAATAATACTAAGATTACAATAAATTGCCAATATAGATATATAGCTAGTGGGAGAGTAAATTCATGTAATTTTTCTAAGATACTATTTGACAGTAATCAAGAGTTTAAAGATCATTATTATCTTTAATTTCATCATACTACTCTATGCCTTTGTGATGTGGGATTAATTAAGTCATGTCAAATATTTATGCAAATATTTCATTATAGTACTATTAATAGATTAAAGATAAAATAATAAGTTACTCTTCATTAGAATGAATTTGACATTAATTAGGCTCTAACAGATGCTAAAATACCTCTTTGGTGCAGTAAGAGAAGATTTACATAAATGGAAAGGCACTTTATGCTCTTGGAGAGGACGATTCAATAATCTAAATATGCCTATTACACTGAATGATTTCATATGATCAATACAATTCCTCCCCAGTCTAATGGAATATGATTAAAACTGGCTAATTATTCTAAAGTTGTAATATATACACACATACATATATTGTCTGTGACATCAGTCAGGGTAAACTGACTTTGCTACAGCAACGAGTGAGACTCACATCTCAGTGATTAAAGCACCAAATGTCTATTTTCGCTCTGATCATTATAGTTCTTTGCTTTGTAAGGTTGTCATTTTCATGCTAAACTCAGCGGGATGAGACTTTAGCTTTCTGGAACACTGCTGGCCATGAAGGCAGAGGAACAGAGAATATGATGAAGGATGCCTGGGATCTAACAGCTATACCTGGAAATGTCACGTGTCACTTTCACTGGCCAAAGAAAGTCAGATTGTCATGTGGGAGTTTGGGAAATTGAGGAACTATAATTCTACTGAGGGAGGACAGTGATAACAGATTCAATCTTCCAGAAGATAGAGGAACTTAGTCTCTGAGATACAAAAATAGAGATTAATTTATGATATTTAAAGCAAAAATAGTACCCCAGAAATATGTGCATCCATATGGTTACCCAATATCATCGGAATTTATATAGTATAAATATAAATAACTACATAAACCAAATATTAAATATATAACATTTAGATATTAATATTTATTTAGAATATATTTTATATAGCATGTCAATAGTATACATACATTATGCATAATACATAGTAAGTATTTTAGATATTATTATATATAACATATAATATGTGGTATATATTTATTTTAATTTATATTTATATGAGATATATTACACATTGTAGATATAAATATGTATTTTATATACTTGCATATTTTAAGAATAATTGAACATATAAATATGTAATCTATTATTTATATATTTAATATAAGATATTTATTATGTGTTCTTTATATATATGTAGAATATAGTTGGCCCTTACATAATGTAGGGATTAAGGCTGCCCACCCCTGTACAGCAGAAAGTCTATGTGTGACTAGTTTTTGGCTCCAGCAAAACTTAACTGCTAACAGCCTGTTGTTGACTGGAGGCTTCACCGATAATGTAAATAGTCCATTAACACAAATTTTGTATGTTATACATATTATGTACTGTATTCTTACAGTAAAGCAGGCTAGAAAAAAAGATTAAGAAGATAGTAAGGAAGAGAAAATATATCTGTAGTGTTTATTTAAAAAAAAAAAGGTCCTATGCATTATAAACCTGTGTTGCTGAAGGGTCAACTGTATATGTATTTATAAATAATGTATATAAAATAACATATATATAATATGTATATACGATATATACTTGTACATGTTGAATATTTGTCATCATATTTAATATATTGAAATATATAAAATATTAGATATATAATATTACAATGTAGATGTAAATATAGAAATTTTCCAGTATGAAGAATTGGGAGAACCAGATTGAAAAAGAGTGACCAGATCTTCAGGAAGTTGTAGGTCATATCAAATGTTCTAGCATCCGCAGAATTGTCCTTCACGAGGAGGGCATAACATTGGAACAAATACTTGAAAGAAATAATAGTTAAAACCTTTCACTGACGAGAAAACTCACTTCCGTGTGCAAGCATCTCAGCGAGACTCAAGCCAAAGAAAAGAGAGGAACCTGACCGCGATGCGCCGTAATCAAACGCTTGAAACCAACGTTAAGGGAAAGGGGCAAAGAGCCCTTGCGAGCAGCCAGGGAAGAAAAGCCGCGTTAGGGACAGGCGTGCGAGAGCAAAAGTGACCAATGATTTCACAGGCGGTCACAGAAGTACATTCTGGGAAGTGCTAGAAGTTAAAAAATAAGTTTACCCACCAAAAACACCCTGGAAACCCGAGGAGGAAATTCAGATCTCTTCCTGGCAAGGGCGGGGAGCTGCTTTGCCGCCCGCAGCCCAGGGATGCTCCCGGAGGCCCGGTCTGGGCGGCAGGACCACGGCCAGCGGGCAGCCGCGAGCAGGGGGAGGAGGGGAAGCACCCGACAGGGTCAGTGGGTGATAAACTGCCAAAGACCCTGTGCTCTTTCTTCTTGTATTTAATTTCAAAGAACACTGCCTTTGAAAAGAAGAAACAGCGCAGTGAAGTAGGTTTTCCTACTCCCTCATCTCCGTGTTGCAGAAGCAACAGCGGGGACCGCAGCTGGGGTCAAGGCCTTACCAAGACTCCCGGAGCAGATGGAGCGAGGACCGGAGTCTGACCCCTCACCCGGCTCTGTTCCTCCCCGGTACCACCACCCTCTGTTAGGTAAGGATGTGCAGCAACTGTGTAACGGAACCCTCCCAATCATGTTTGTGGGGCACCCATGAAACCGCCAAAATATTGGATGTCGTTAAAGGTATCATATTTGGTTAGAGTTCGTACAGCATTACCCAAGGGAAGGAGTGATAGTTTTCTTCTGTTTCACTAACCATTTCCAATCCTTCGGAATCCTTCCAAACTCACTCAGATTTCACTATGATATCTGTTCCAACTTGAATTTCATCCTCAAGCACAGAAAATTCTACAAACCATGGAAGACTTTGATGTGAAATATTTATCTCCTTTTGTAAATCATATGCAGTGACTTCTCACAATAATAACTCATTGGACCAAAGGACTAGTAAAGGGAACATTTGCTCTCTTATAAATATATGACCAGCAGTTTCATGGCAGTAGGTGACCAGTTTACATTATAATAAAATAGAAAATGATCCTTCAGTTTATAATATCTATATCCAAAGAAGAGCTTAAATGTATTACATAAATCCAAGTCCTCCGACATTTCTCTCTTTTTTTTCCCTGAATATGCTTTTGAAATGGAACCTTTATAGACCTAAGGAACGATGTGGGAGGTTGTACGTAGAGCTCCTCTATGCCTCACCGCATTCCCCTTATTACTAACATCTTACATTAGCATGGTGCCTTTGTTACAATTAAGGAATGGATATGAACAGAGATAAAGTGTCATGTTCATCACATTGTATCCAAGGCATATACTAACATGACTAATCACTATTGACGTTAATTTTGATCAGCCGGCTAAGGTAATGCTTGTCAGCTCTCCTCACTGTTAAATTACTCTTTTTTTTTCCTTTTTCAGAATCATATCCTTTAGAAGACAGATGCTATATGCAGCCCACACTCAATGCATGGGAAGTTACACTCCACCTCCTTGAAGGGGGAGGATGAATCTTTTTGGATCTTAAGTATTTCTGGAGACTGGGGAATATGCCAGGCAAAATCAAACAAGTCTAAATAAATAAATAAATTCATGTGTGAGTGTATACACATTTATTTATCTTTCCATATGTGTATAAGAGGATAAAAGTTACCTCATTCAATGGAAGAACTTCTGGCTTTTGAATGATAATATTAAAAGAATGAAAACGGATGCTGCATATGGGAAGAAAGGGTTGGCAAGACACATGTCTGGTACTGTGCTTGTATCCAGAGTAGATGAAGAACTCTCAAAACTCAATCACGAGGAAACAAACCTAACCATGAAATGGGCAAAGGATTTCCAAAGACACTTCTTCACCAAGGAAGATATATGGCTGGCCAACATGATTAGGGAAATGAAGATTGCAGCCATAATGAGATACACTACATTTTGAATGGCTACTACAATTTGAATGGCTAAAAGTAAAAAGGTGCCCTATCAAAAATGTGTTTGATGAGGCAGAGTCAGTGGGGCTCTCACGCACCCTTGAGGAGCACAGAAAATGGTACAACTACTTCGGAGAACAGTTTGGCGATGCCTTATCTGCTAAACATAGACCTATCACACAACTTAGCCATTCCACTCCTAGGTGTTTAGAAAACCTAAGTGAAAGCTTACGTCCATGTGGAGACTTTGATGCCTGCTCATAGTAATTATTCTCAATAACCCCAAACTGGAAACAATCCAGGCATTTATGAACAGGTGAATGGATAAACAAACATTAGTGTAACCGTATTATGAAATACTTGGAATATTGCTCAGCAATCATAAAGAATGAATTACTGTGTTGATACACACACAACACTGAGAAATCACAAAATATTCTGAAAGAATTGCTTTCTCTGTGTGTCTGTCTATCTATCTACCTACCTACCTATTTACATCAACATCTATCTAAACATATGTAGTTCCAGAAAATTCATAAAGTAGGTCAATGTTTGCTTGAGAATCCCAGTGCAGAAGGAGGAAGGAATTAGAGAAGGCGTGAGGACACTTAAGCAATTGGTGTGTATGTTCACTACCTTGACTGTGGTGAGAGTTTCATGTTTGTGCACCTGTTTCACAGTTTCAATATATGTGGTCAATTGTATGTCAACTATACCTCAATGACATTTAAAAAATATGTATTTCAAAATGCAAAAATTCATCTTTCTTTAATTTCTTTTCTATGATTTAACTTTCATCTATCAAAATATCTCTTTGATGGGTTCCTAATCAAGCCCGTAGTTGAAGCATCAATGATTGCTTGAGGTGCTTGCAAATATTCCTGTTAGTTTTCTTCTTTATTTCTCATGTTTAGCATTTAATTAGGCTTAATTTATAATAGATAACTAACTGTTCAAAGTTGTACCCCTGCTGAGTAGAGCATGTTGTTTAATCTAGTGGAGGCTGCAGATGTTACATTTTGCTTTGCCATCACTCTGGATAATTGAATATTGTTAGTGGTTATTTATTAAAGAACATGCTTTTATCTAGAGTCTTTGGTTATAACAGTTTATTTAGTATAGTGACTAAAAGCTTAAATTCCCACACTATTTAGGAAGGAAATCCAAATCAGCAGGCATAATCCCATAAAACAACCTGCCCATTTGGTAATATTCCAAACATGTTATAATTAAGATTTCTACCCCCAGTCTTAACATAGGTCATGAACAATGGAAAAACTATTAGAAGAAAATGATTTGGGGGTTGAAACTATGATAATGACGGATTCTTAACACTTTCTTAAATATGTTGATGACTATTGTGAGTTAACTGTTTAGCATGAGTGAATCTTGCTTTATCTTTGTTTCCCAATTCACACATTTAGATTTGAATATAATACAGTATCTCTGATCTAGTATTCCTCTGACAGTTTTCCTACCTGAATATCCCCAGGGAAAGAGAAAAAAATGAACACATCCTTTCAATCATTTGCAATTTTTAATGAGCATTAGTTTTTTAAATGAACACTTAATTTTACAATAGTTTCAGATTTCAAAAAATGTTGCATTGTTAGTTTGGAGAATTCTTGTACACTTGACACTCTTTCCCTTATGGTGAATGGGTCACATTCTGTGGAATAAGTGGCACAACTAAGGAACCAAAATTGATGCATTTATTATTAACTTAACTTCATACTTTATTTCGATTTTCTTAGTTTTTTCCTAATGTCCTTTCTGTTTCAGGATCTCATCTAGGATAAAATACCCAATTTATTCATCTTTTTATTGTCGCTGTTGTTTTTGGAAAGCAAGCTCTTTCTAGTGTTGAAAGAAAACCTTCCTCCCTGCATTCCAAACACCATCCTGGTTTCCAAGTACCTCCTAGTTGGGAGATTTGCAATGCAAATGTCTGGCTACTTTATTATCTTAGTATGATACTTAGAGTTGAGCAGACTCATAAAATTTTAGGGACATTTCAGACCAGAAATCATCCAGTCTAATACCCACCCCAAATCGTACATTTTAAATATATTAATATAGTCAGAGTTAAAAGGTATTTTTTTTCTCTATTTATATCCAAGGCCCAGTGCTTGTAGTTTAGAGCATCACAAAACAGACCATCCTGCTCTTTGAACAACAGAGTCTTTTAAATCTGTGATGTAGCCTATAAAGCTTGTTTCGATCTCTGCTATGAATGGCCCATCTCCTGTTGTAACTGGTTTACTCTACTGAGACTTCCAGACCAAGCCACCCCTAGGTGATGTCTTGCCCACCCTCACCAGGAATTGTAGTTGCTCATGATCCTTTTCTATACGGCAGACTTGTCTTCTAGGCACATTTGATTTTAGTTCCTAGCTCTCACGTCTATAAGAGCTTAGCCCAAGTGGCACAGACCACGGGAGCGAAGCTCTTGCAACACGTTTATGAGTTTCTTGGCTGCACTGAAGTTCAGTTAAGACTCTGACAAGCAGTTTCAGACCCTGGCTCAGAAGTGGCTTGTTGAAGCTCCGGTGATTAATCTGGTTTTAGGAACCCGAGCGGGTTGTTCAGCACGGTAATGCTACATGTGAGCAGCGAACGGCACGTGGAATGCCATTTGTATTTTGGCAGAGACTCCAAGGCAGGCAGAGGAGTGGGAAATTTTATAGGGGGTGAAAGAGATGGTGTCAGGTGTGCTCTGAAGGGAGGCTGATTGGCACGGGGGTCCTGGAGCTGCACTAACCAGATGCATGACCTATGTGGCTAGTTAAGGTGCATCTGTGTATTTTCCTGCTGGTTAGAAGCGGGAACAAAAATTAGGGAAGTGGTTAGTTACGAATCAACTTCTGGCCCCGTTTGGCCGATTATTACAGGAGTTTTCGATTGGCTCCTGGGATCGGTCATGATAGACATGGTCTGACTTCTTACAGGTCTGGCCCAACAGAGAGCAGGCTGGATTCCTGGCCTGGGAACATGAACAACGTGCTGGTTTGCTGGCTGGTCGCCGCACCTTGTGGGTCAGAGTTCCATTTTCATACCTGGTCTGGAACTGTGCCTGTGGATCTTCAGTCTTTCACGTAATTGATTTCTAAAAATGTGTGTCGTGTCTCTTTTAAATTCTGCTCAGAGCTGCGGATCATGGAGACTTGCTGGCTTTCCAGTGACACCGCAGATGCTTAGGGGATCCACGTGACATCACTCGCACCGTGATGTGTCAAGTTTGCTTTATGCTGTAACATTTCATGAAAGATGTGGGTTCCAGCTTAGATGGTGATTGGCTTTTAAATTCAATGAAGTCTTGTTTTTGGTGGTACACACTGAAGTCTATGGAATATCAAATTTAAATGTATTTCTGCTTTGGGAAATACTCCGTGAATTGGAAAAAAGAAACACAGAATGCAGTCAATTTTAAAATAGGTATTGCTGTATTTCTGCCCTGGTACTTGTAGCTGAGTACACATTTATCTCCTGTGTGAGAAGTCAAATTAACATAAAAACACGGATGTCAGTCCCCCAGTAGCTGTGAGAAGGCAAAGCTTGCAGGACCAAGCATCAGACAAGCTTAAGAAAGTCAAACAGAAGATGAATAAAACAGATGTGCAGTAAGAGGAAACTCACAGGAGATAATAAGTATTTATTCAAAAATCGCATTTCTGAGTTTTTAATGAGAAACGACTGCGGGGTCCTTCCCTGCTTGGCTGGCGCAGATAGATACGGGCTGCGGAACCTGGTCCGAGTCTCCACTGATTATTTGTTTACCGTCTTCTGCAATTTCATCTGAGCTGTTTGGAAACAGAAGCCAGTTTTGTGGTGGTGGTTGCCTTCTGTCCCAGTCCACCCCCCTCTAATTCCTCCTCAGTAGAAAAGAAAGGGGAATTTCTGATTCATGGAAGGTGCTAGTAAATGTTTGTTAAACAAATGGGCACATGCAGAAATGAATGGATGAATGATTTTATTGCCTTTCTCTGGTTCAGTCAAAGCGTTAATAAGACATTTTGCATTCTAGAGCTATTTTACCCTTGACACACCCTTGTTTAGAATTGATTATGTACTTAATACCTTGGCTATCCTTCTAATGTTAAATTCAATGATCTTGCTATTATATATATATATATATATATATATATATATATATATATATATATGAAATACTATTTCCAAACTGAAACGCTAGTGTATATTTCTCATTAAGTCTCCCTGGGGATGTTTGGCCACATGTAATTTACCAGTGAGTCTCACAAACAACAACAACAACACCATTTTGTGTATATAAAACAGACTATTTATTTATTTATTTACTTGTGTCATGTTAGTCACCATACAGTACATCATTAGTGTTTGATGAAGTGTTCTAAGACTCATTGTTTGCCTATAGTACCCAGTGCCCCATGCAATAAGTGCCCTCTTGCCCTCTTTAATACCCATCACCAGGCTGACCCACCCACCCACCTTCTCCCTTCAAAACCTCAGTTTGTTTCTCAGAGTCCATAGTCTCTTATGATTCGTCTCCCACTCTGATTTCCCACCCCCTTCATTTTTCCCTTCCTTCCCCCAACGCCCTCCATGCTATTCCTTATGCTCCACAAATAAGTGAAACCATATGATGATTGACTTTCTCTGCTTATTTCACTTAGCATAATCTCCTCCAGTCCCATCCATGTTGATGCAAAAGTCGGGTATTCATCCTTTCTGATGGAGGCATAATACTCCATAGTGTATATGGACCACATATTCTTTATCCATTTGTCTGTTGAACAGCATCATGGCTCCTTCCACAGTTTGGTGATTGTGGCCATTGCTGCTATGAACATTGGGGTGCATGTGGCCTTTCTTTTCACTGCATCTGTATCTTTGGCGTAAATACCCAGTAATGCAATTGCAGGGTCATAGGGTAGCTCTATTTTCAATTTCTAAAGGAATCTCTATACTGTTTTCCAGAGTGGCTGCACCAACTTGCATTCCCACCAACAGTGTAAGAGGTTTCCCCTTTCTCCACACCTCTCCAACATTTGTTGTTTCTTGCCTTGTCAATTTTTGGCATTCTATCTGGTATAAGGTGGTATCTCAATGTGGTTTTTATTTGAATCTCCCTGATGACTAATGATGATGAACATTTTTTCATGTGTCTGTTAGCCATTTGTATGTCTTCTTTGGAGAAGTGTCTGATCATGTCTTCTGCCCATTTCTTTACTTGATTATTTGTTTTTTGGATGTTCAGTTTCAGAAGGTCTTTATAAATCTTAGATATCAGCCCTTTATCTATAGTGTCATTTGCAAATATCTTCTCCCATTCTCTGAGTTGCCTCTTTGTTTTGTTGACTGTTTCCTTTGCTGTGCAGAAGCTTTTGATCTTGATAAAGTCGCAAAAGTTCATTTTCGCATTTGTTTCCCTTGCCTTTGGAGATGTGTCTTTGAAAGAAGTTGCTGTGGCCCACATTGAGAATCCAAACAACTTTGTAAAGCCATCCAGAGATGAATCACACAGAATACTACCTTCCCACAACATGGAGGCTCAAAGACAGGGTTGGGGTCCCCCAGAGGCAGGGATAAGCACAGAATTCTACCTGTATACAGAAGAGATGGAGCTTTGGCCAAAGACACCATAAAAGACGGAAGGAGGGGAAGCAATGCTCTTTTTTTCTCCCAACCCTTCACCTTCCAGTTTCCTTTTGGAGCCTCTTGGCAAGATCCTACCAGAACAAAGCTGTCATGGGATAATGGGAAATACAGCTTTCAGGGATGCACCCTCTGATGGAGAGTAGGAGACAGAATGATGAAGAATGGGTGGGAACCAAAAAGTCCAGAAGAAGTCCAATGTGAAGGAGGGGGAGAGGTTCATCGTGAGTATCCTGAGTGAAATGTGACTCAGATAGCCGATTGTGATCAAGTTATTAATGCAGAAGAGGAAACTCACTGCTTTTTAAAAAAAATTAATTTAATTTAATTTATTTGACAGAGAGAGACACAGAGAGAGAGGGAACACAAGCAGGGGGAGTGGGAGAGGGAGAAGCCGGCTTCCCGCTGAGCAGAGAGCCCGATATGTATCCCATGACCCTGCAATCATGACCTGAGCCAAGGCAGAAGCTTAATGACTGAGCCACCCAGGCACCCTGGAAATTCACTATCAAAGGAGTTTTCTCCAACTCCTAATCAGGGAAAAAAAAAAAAAGTTGTTTCCAACCCTCTCCCCACCAACTGTGGAATTCTGAAAGCACCTCTTAGAACTCTCCTAACTTTCATCAGGGTCTACACTTCCCTGTCTTCGTTGTATGTATTATGTATTACCTCTATGAATTCAATTGTCTTTTGTACTTTAAGATGGGCCTCATATTGCCTTGGTATCATTTCAGACCCAAGAAATAATCTCTTCTACCTTATTTACACATCTAAGGCTGTTGTTAAATGTGGGTAGAAGATTCTTTACTGGAGTGCTGGGTGGGCTCACCTTGCCCATTGCATTAGCTGGAACTTACGATAACCTTTGCCTCCCGTCAGCTACCCAGACACTCATAGTCTTTTACTAACCTTTCTTTACCAGTCCAGACCCAAATTTATTGTTCTACCTGTTTTTTTTCTCTTCTTCCCCACTCTAGTATGAACTCCTTACTCTCTTTCTCAGGGATAGTACTAAGACACTTGCAATTCTTGTTTATGTCAAGCATTTAACTCACTTAAGCTTTCATTGATAAACTAAGCTTCACATCCACTCAAAGTGTTTTATAGATCAATAAGAATTCCTCTGTTATGGGACTGTCTCTATAGAAAAATGGTAGTGGTTTTAAATAATTAATAAACCATTATTAACCAAACCATCTTGGTTCCATAAAGGATATAGGATGAGTGTGTTTATGTAATGAGATCAGATTTTAGAAGTTTAAATTTCAATTGCTTTAGGACGTTTTCATGAAATTGTTCTGTACATACCTTGGAAGTGTGGAATTAAACCTCAGAAAAATGTCAAAGCATTGAAGGTTATTTGAAAGTTGTCTGTGGTAGCTAAAGACATGAGAATGAGTAGTATTGTCTGCAGATGATAGGGAGACTGAGAAACTGGGCCTTCTGTCAGACTTTTGAGTAACAGCAGACATATAAGAAAGAGTGGGGATGTAGGGGTGGGTGTAGAAGGCCATGAGCTGAACTGTGAAGAATCACTGTTCAGGAAAAGGTGTGAGGGACCCTGTGAGGATTGTAAAAGTGTAAGGACCCTCCTAAACATACTTTAATAGCTGACTTTGAAAATGTTCCTTGAGGGGGGATTGGGTGGCTCAGATGGTTCATTGTTTGCCTTCAGCTCAGGTAGTGAACTTGGGGTCCTGGGATTGAGCCCCATGTCAGGCTCCCTGCTCAGCAGGGAGTCTGATTCTCCTCCTTCCTCTGCCCCTCCTCACTGTTCATGCTCTTGCTCTCTCTCAAAGAAATGAATAAAATCTTAAAAAAAAAAAAAAAGAAAATGTCTCTTGAAAGAGTTTCACTGGATGTGGCAAATTATAGGCCAATGTTGACCTTGGCAAATGCAATTTCCAGAAAATAATGAAGAAGCCAATTTGATGACTTGGAAACTTGGCCAGTGAATGAGAGGTAAGGAGTTAGATTTAGTGGCTCTAGATGGCTTTTTGTAGTCTGGAAGTAAAGGGAAGAGCAGGGATAAATAAACTGCTTGTGAGGGAGAATTGATGGGAAGAGTTGGAGAGATTTCTTTCAGAGATGATGATGGATTGAGCCTGCATTTTGCTGAGGAAAAAAGGCAAACAGGAGAAATGAGACACAAGAGCTAGAAGTCATGCTTATCAGTGTAAGGTAAGATAAAGTCACAGACACTAGGGAGGGATTAACCTTCATCAGGAGGCAATGCTATTCTTGTTGTCTACCTAGAACCATATGGAGAAAAGAGTGGGATGCAGGATCCTTAAAACCTCCACTAGTTGTCTGCCTCCTCTTTGACAAGGATATGGAGGACAGCAGCAGAAGGTTGAACAAGTATTTGATTATTGTATAACTTTCATCTTTGATGAAGGAGCCCAGGATAGAAGACTTGCACCTAATGGGCCAGTCTGGACTGGAATTTAGGTGCACACACATGGTTATAAACATGAATGTGAATGGAAACCACTCATTTTTAACTTCTTTCAAACACCTAGGCACACCCCTCCTTTCGGTCCTCACCATTTTCTCACTCTAGCAGGGAGAAGAAGGAGGACAAATTTCTCATGGGAGTAAGAGGCTGATTTTCTCAAGTCCTATTTGAGGTGGTCAAAACCTTAATTTTTTTTTCCATTTTCTTCTCCGGCTTCTGTCTGTCCATTCTGGAGCCCCGGATATTGGTTTTGTGCAGATGTAGCCAGCTTCAACCGGTAACTGACTATATAAAGGCCAAAAGGATGTTGAAGTTAGCCAGGCCAAACCGTTAGCCACGGCAGCACATGCAGCAGGATTGAGTACAAACACAGGGTCACAAAGAAGAGAAATCAAAGCGGAAGAATGTTAAGAAAAAAGATTCTCAAAGGAATTCCTAAAGTGGACTCTACAACTTTTTACCTTTACCCCGAGAATCTACTGATTGTACAATTGTGTCACATGGTGACCTCGACTTTGAGTTTTTATGCTGGTTATTGCAGAGAAAGAAGTGAGTGCCACTAATTAAAGTAGGGGTTGTGGAATATACAGGATTGTAGTGGTTCATCTGTGGAATGGGAAAGGCAGAGATTGGGACACTAGGGATACTGAATGGGGGCAAAGAAGCTTCACTGAAGTAACCCATCTCATCTCACTCATTCACTCATTCATTTCTGAGTCAACTGGAGAAATGTTAATTCAAGACACAATATGTGCCTTGGGCCCGTCAGTGAGAATACTCATGAAATAATTTGCTCTGAGTCCTGGAGGAGTATCTGCTCTCGTGAGAGAGGCAACTAAAAACCAAATTATGATGTAATGTGAAATATGAAATAATCTCTCGAATGGTGCTTATTCTAGCTTTGGGAGGTCAAGGAAGGCTTTCCTGAGAATGTCGTGTCTGATCCGAGAGCTGATGATACTCACTTATCTGAAAAACTAGTAAAAGGCCAGAAGAGGAGGGTGGTGTGTGGATGAGAGAACTTAAAGGTCCAGAGGGTGGGCTCATTGCGAAAACTTCTCCAGCCTAAAGGCAAGGATGGTTGATAGTTATTCATATATTAACAGGACTCCAGGAGGTGACTATGTTTGGCTAAGTTGCAGAGTGAAGCAGAGCCAAGATTTTGTCCTAAGGCAAAAGGAGGTCCTTGAACTGATGTATATTTTTAAAAGATGGCTCTCAATTAGCTGGGGTAGGAATGAAAGGCGGTAGATCAGTGAGCAGGAGCTTGTGTGAGAGGACAGGTGAGAAGTGTGTGCACCAAGCTTGTATGTGAGAAAATAGAAAAAGGTAAACAAACCTGAGCCTATTAAGAAGGCAAAATTGACAGATATTTTTTTTTAAATCTGGTTTCTTAGTCTATGGAGGCTGCTACAATGCAGATACCATAGACGGGGTAGCTTATAACAACAGAAACTGATTTCTCACGAGGCTGAGAATCCAAGATGAAGACACGGGAGAATTCTGTGTCCTTTGAGGCTGCTTCCTGGTTAAGAGACTGTCTTCTCACTGTGTCCTCAGATGCTGGAAGGAGTGAGAGAGCTCCCTGGAGCCTCGTTTACGGTGGAATTGATCCCATTCAGGAGGCCGCACCCTTGTGACCAAACCACCTCCTAATACCATTACATTACGAATCTGGTATCAGCAGAGGAATTTTGCGGAAGTGCAGCATTTGGTCTGTAGAGTCTGGGTATAACCTGGTTTCACCTTGCTCACATTTGATTGACGATATTCCATTATTTCTGTTCAGGACGTTGTGTTTTCTCTCAGAATAGCTACAGACAATGGAGTGGACTGGCGGGGTTCTATACCTGTAACCAGTCACATGTTAACATATGAATAACTATCAATTAAACATGACAGTCCAAGCCACATTCGGCTCAGAATGACAATGTTATGTCAGCTTCCACTACTTTAGCATCTGCCAGGTATTTTACAGACTGATCTCATCTTACCGAATGCACATTTTTAACTGCATCTGCATTTATCTATGAGGAACATCATCTCAAGAGAATCAGGAGGCTTGCCCACTATATGGGCTGGTAAGTCTTAGGTCCAGGGTCAAGGCCAGTGGTGCCCTGCCCTAAAGCCTTTGTGCTGGGGACAACGCCTTGACCAACCCCGAATCTTATATCCCAGCAAAAATGCTCCCTCAGTGTGATCCCTGACTTCTCTCTACTCACCTCATTGCACCCAGGAAGAGAATGAATGGAGCTCAGCCTCAGTGACATCCTGTTCCCTGTCCCCCTTGGGGGCACCTTTCTGCCCCAGCACCTCTGTCCCACAGGTCTTGCCTTTGGCCTGGGCCAGAGAAGGGAGAGTTGCTAGTCCTTGGTTCACCAAGCCTCCTTCTCCAGGAGCTGGTGTCCCCCACTCAGCCTTCATCAGGAATGTGTGTGAGGACCTGATCAGGCATTTGCCCATTACTCCCCACTTGATGCATAACCCAGGTGGGGGAACAGGTGTGTTGTAGGGGGGCCCTATGATACCCAACACTTGGGTCTCCCTATCTCCCCACTGCCTGTCATGGTGAGAGAGAACAGTGTGTACAATGACCACACTGTTTTGTGTGCCCTTGGTCCTGGGAGTGCGGTTGGAGCCAAAGACCTGCTCTCACCCTGGGTGACATCACTCGCGGGTGGCTGCAGTTTGCTGACATCATGACCTTGTGTGAACACAGAGGAGGGCCCAGGGTAGGGCAGAGAATCAGGATCTGAGGCCATGATGCCAATTCTGGTGCCAGCGCCAAGTGCCATAACTTCCACTGGCGGGTACTGCCCTCAACCTTGCCTGAGTCTGTTGAATTCCTTTGAAAATATTAAAGGCAATTTGTAGAACATTTTTACAAATGATATAGCGATGCTATAAAATCAAGACATCAACGTACAGTATTTGCTCAGAGCAAGTTTTCTCATCTTTAATACTTCCTTTCTGCCATTTTCCTTTCATAGTTCCTTTTCATGTAACCTTTTGTGCTGCAATTTTCTCTTTGCAAGTGTTCGTCTTCACTAAGCCCTGCTTTAGAAGAAATGAAATAAATGTATCTTGTTCCAAATTTATCTTACACTAGAAACCTTCAGTGGCAAATGAGTTAAAGTCAGCATTTTATTTTAAAAAGAAATTGTGAGCTGTTGTTTAAAAATGAGTTTACTTTGTATAAAAGAAGGAAGGAATGTCATCAGTATTGGTGATATGGTGAACTGAATTTCCCTGCTTTGTTTAGAAATGAGGACTGACAAGAGCAAAGTTTTCTCCTCTCTGAGGTTAACTGTGACAAATTATTAGGGCTATGAAAATCACTTTGGCTTTTGAGAATTTTGATATATTTTCTCTGTTGCCTGAGAAAAGCCAAAAGACTTTGTACACATCCAGGTGTCCTGGGTGCTTTGTTACTCTCTTAGTCATTGATCTGGCCTGAAGACTTCTGAACCATTGTGGATTAGCACTTGGTCCTGGTTTTGCAACCATCCATCCTCTAAGGGACCATATTGGAATATGTTTTTTAGAAATCAACCCCATTTGCAAATTGCAAATTGGAAGTTAAATATTTGATTCTAGTAAACCTGAATGCCAAAAGTTAATGCCCATAAAAAGGAAGAGACTCGTAAGAATAAAAAAAAATGCAAGCCATAATCATTTTAGTTTCCTCTATTAACTTAAATTTCCCCTATTAATAATTGTAGTATTTGGGTTGAGAGGTAAGACATTACATTGTGAAAGAGCACTAAAAGAGTTCATAGATTATAGGGGAAACTATATAGAGTAAGAGAGCCGGATCTGCTTTATATTTATTGAGCAATAATTTTTCCCCCAGTGAAATGGTCTTTAAAAGTGTTATTAATGTGGGGGGCATCTGGGTGGTTCAGTCAGTTAAGCATCAGATTCTTGGTTTCAGCTCAGGTCATGATCTCAGGGTCTTGGGATCAAGGCCTACAAGGCGCTCTGTGTTCAGTGGAGAGTCTGCTTCAGATTGTCTTTCCTTGTCTTTCTGCCCCTTCCACTGCTCATGCTCCCACACATTGTCTCTCTAAAATAGATAAATAAAATCTTTAAAAAAATTTTTTACCAATGATTTAGATAATAACTATTAATCATTAAAACAAAAAACAACAAACATCGAAGAGCAGTAAAAAAAAAAGAAAGTAGAGGCGCTTGGGTGGCTCAGTGGGTTAAGCATTTGCCTTCGTTTGGCTCAGGTCATGATCCCAGGGTTCTGGGATTGAGCCCCACATTGGGTTCCCTGATCAGCAGAGCCTGCTTCTCCATCGCCTACCCCTGGCTTGTGTATTCTCTCTCTCTCTCACTCTCTCTCTCAAGTAAATAAATAAAATCTTTATCTCCCCATGTCCTCCATGTTATTTGTTATGCAAATAAGTGAAACCAAATGGGGAGATGGAGAGGAGAAGGGAGTTGAGGGAAATTGGGGGGGAGATGAACCATGAGAGACTATGGACTCTGAAAAACAACCTGAGGGTTTTGAAGGGGCGGGGGGTGGGAGGTTGGGGAGCCAGGTGGTGGGTATTATGGAGGGCACGCATTGCATGGAGCACTGGGTGTGTTGTAAAACTATGAATTGTAAAACTATGAATTCTGTTACGCTGAAAAGAAATGAAATTAATAAAAAAATCTTTAAAAAAGAAAGAAAGAAAGAAAAGGAAGAAAGAAAAAGAGGAAGGAAGAAAGAAAGAAAGAAAGAAATGACCAGAATTGAAACAATCAACACTAATATAAGAAATGCAGTAACCATCCTTTCACACCTTTAATAGTCATACATTAATCTATCCAAATAGCATACATATGATATTTTATATGGAATGCAAACATACAAAATATGCAAATGCATGAAGGAAAAAGTATAAGCAAATGGAATATGAGACATATATTCCTACCAAAGCATTTAAACACTATAATTCAGTATCAGTTGAGTCCAAATAACTCAAAATTCTAATATTCAATTCCCAAATGGTAGATAGTTATATTGGGACAATTGTTAAACCTTCTGTATTATTTGAAAACTTTCTGAAATAGAAGGAATATTAACCCCTCAAAGATGTCCATGTCCCAGTCTCTGAGACCTGTGAGTTTGTTACATTACATCTTGTTTGGATGGCTCAGGATTATATTTCTTCTGCTTACTCTGTCCTCTTAGGCTCTATAATATCCCTGTAATTATGGAACAAGAATAGTGTTGCACTGTAATCTATTATAAAGAACTATAGTTTTTTAAAAAATGTATCATGATCACAAAGGCACAACATAGTCACATCTTACGGACTGTAAGAAACAAAGCTTATATTAAACCTAGTGATTACAAACCATTTTCTTATTCTTGATTCATTTGTTTTTGGAAAAGTCTAGCATATCCAGTGGTTTCAGGGATTTCATTTTAACTTAAACAAATTCTGATCTACTTAACGGGTGACTTTCAGACCAATACAGAGTTTTAGAAAACTGTAAGAAATGCTTTGTTAATGTGTGTAGCCCTATGTAAAACACAGAGCTTCTCCCACATATTTTTTTTTAAAAAGAAGTAATGCATATTTTTTAAAGAGGTTTACCAGATATACTTAAATCTATGGACCTTGAGATGGGGTGGTCATCAACCAGGGAAGTCAGGTATCCTTGAGAAGCTTACGATGGATCTCTGGCCAGAAGCTGGCAAGGAAATGGGGATCTCAAGGCCACATCCACCCAGAACTGGATTCTGCCATCATGAGTCTAGAAGTGGATTCTTCACAGCCTCCAGCGGAACAGCTCTGCCGGTGTCTTGACTGCAGACTTGTGAGGACAGACACAAAGAAATCCGCCAAACCACGTGGAGCCCCATGCGGGACTCAAACTCACAGCTCTGAGATCAAGACCTGAGCTGCAATCAACAGTCTGACCTTAACCTACTTAGCCACCCAGGCACCTCGCACGTGAATTCCTGACCAGAAATTTCTGATCAGAATGGCCAGGTAATAAATGGGTTGTTTCAAGCCTCTACATTTGTGGTAATTTGTCATGGCAGCCAACAGTAAAACGAATGCAGTTGTCACATTGTTTCTATTTTTCATTTCTCCCACAACAAACGGAATATCTCTGCAGTGTGGCCCATCTTCCCCCAGGCAATCTTGTATTGGCTAAAAATTGCAGCAATATGAAGGAGTGTTTAAGAGTAGAAAATTTGCTTTAGTGGTGATAATTTTCAGCCCATCTACTTGTTTCAGAATACGGAGAGCCAGCAGCAAGTCCTCTAAAATCATATGAAGACACAGGGTACAAAACTAAATGGTTGCAGTACATTCAGAATAATACAAAAAATGTTCTTTTATTAAGAACACAACTTTCAACTAACATCTTATATTATTTAAAAAAAATTTTTAAATTTAAATTCAATTAGCCCACATATACTACATCAGTAGTTTTGATATAATGTTCAGTGATTCATTAATTGCCCATATCACCAGTGCTCGTCCCAAGTGCCCTTCTTAATGCCCATCACCCAGTCACCTCATGGCCCCACCCACCTCCCTTTCCGTAAACCCCAGAAACATTCTTATTTTTTGTCCTACTTAAAAAAAAAAAAAGTGCCTTTGTTGAGATGGGTGTTTAATTTATGGCTAATTGATTGGCAGCTTGCTTTGTTTCCCTTCATGTGTCTTCTATGTTAATGTCTAAACTGATAAATCAGAATGTGATCTTTCTCTTTTCCTTCACTTTTCTGGCCCCTGTGTTAGTAAGGTAACATAATGCTGTGCTTACGTTTTCCATACACCTCCCCCCCATAAGATCTTTTCAATCAAGTCAGGAAGCACACTTTTAAATTTGGTAGTTTTCACTAAAAGCCCTTCACTTCCTCTAAATTCTGTGACTCCCAAACACACCACTTTGGAAGTCTGACTTTTTTTTTTTTTAATTTAAACTTGACATTGATTGATTTCAGCATTTTCTCAGAACTGGCAACCTGGTTTCTCTTCACTGAGTAATAAATCAAAGCAGCTTAAACTGAAACATGTACACTTAGCCTCATGGAAGGAGATGAGCATTGGCACAAAAACCTGGTCGTCATAAAGCAATGCAGGAATTTTCATCGTCTGACTCTATTGACCTAATAATGAAAAATGCTCTAATGATCCCTGTGGAATCTTGCTTTTGTCTTCCTTCCATCCCTCTCGATTCTGTGTAGCACACGCCGAACAGATGAGAGTGTTGGGTTGCTTCTCTGAGCTGGAGGAAGACCAGCCCCGTCCATCAG
>PISX010025950.1:0-25364 GCA_004024625.1 Mellivora capensis | reverse complement strand
ATTGTGGTTTCGATTTGTGTTTTCCTGACGAGTGGTGTTGAGCATCTTTTCAAGTGTCTGTTGGCCCTCTGGATGTCTTTGGAAAAATGTCTATTCAGGTCCTCTGCCCATTTTTAAATTGTATTGTTTGTTTTTTTGTTATCGAGTTGGACCGGTTCTTTATATATTTTGCCTATCAACCTCTTATTGGGTATGTCATTTGCGAGTATCTTCTCCCATGCACTGGGTTGCTTTTTCAACTGTTGATGGTTTCCTTCACTGTGCAAAAGCTTTTTAGTTTGATGTAAGCCCATTTGTGTTTTTTTGTTTGTTTGTTTTTGTTTTTGTTTTGTCTTTTTTTTTTCTCTTTTTTGTCTTTGCCTGAGGAGATTGGTCCAAAAAAATATCCCTGTGACCAATGTCAAAGAGCTTACAGCCTGTTTTCTTCTTGGAGTTTCATTGTTTCAGGTCTTGTATTCATGTCTATAATCCATTTTGAGTTGATTTTTGTGTATGGTCTAAGACAGCGGTCCGGTTTCATTTTTGTGCATGTGGCTGTCCAGTTGTCCCCGCACCATTAAGTGAAGAGACATCCTTTCTCCATTGCATATTCTTGCCTCCTTTGTTGTAGATTAATTATGTAAACATGGCTTAGCACGTGGACATGGGTTTCTTCCTGGGGTCTCTATTCTGATCTATTGATCTATGTGCTTGTTTTTGTGCCAGTACCATACTGTATTGCTGACTATAGCTTTATAGTACGGAGGTTCCTCAAAAAAATAAAAATAGAACTACCATATGACCCAGGAATTCTACTTCTAGGTATGTGTCTGACGAAAATGAAAACCAGTTTGAAAAGATACAAGCACATATCTGTTCACTACAGCATTATTTACAATAGCCAAGACATGGAAGCAGCCCATGTCCATCGACAGATGAATGGATAAGGAAGATGAGAATACTCCTCAGCCATCAGCAAGAAGGAGATCTTGCCATTTGCAACAACATGGATGGACCTGGAGGGTGTCATGCTAAGCGCAGTAAGTCAGTCAGGGAAAGACAAACTCCATATGATTTCACTCATATGTGGAACCCAAAAAACAAAACAAACAACGGGAGCAGAAATAGACTCTTAAAGACACAGAGAACAAACTGATGGTGGCCAGAGGGGGTGGGCATAATAGGTGAAGGGGATTAGGATTAAGAGGCACAATCTTCCAATCATAAAATAAGCAAGTCATGGGATGTAAGGTGCGGCGCAGGGAATATAATCAATATTATGAAAAACTTTGTAGGGTGACAGATGGTAACTGACTTACTGTGATGACCATTCCGTAATATATACAAATATGGAATTACTATGTTGTATACCTGAAACTAATACCATATTGTATGTCAATTATTATTCAATAAAAAATAGGAAAAATAAAAGGCCCCTGCGGACCCCTCAGCTCAGAGCGACACCTGCTGCCACTGATCCGTGTGTCTTCTGTGCCCTGTCCTGGGCCCAGTGATCTCTTCTTGGGCTCATAGTCTCAGTTTCTCTCTTGCACATGAACCTGAGCCTGGTCTGTCTTCCTAGCTCTAATGCCCCTCCTGGCACTGGCTGTGACTCAGTTCTCCTTCTCCACTCCATCTTAGACCTCAAGAGCCCCCACACCAAGCCCCCAGCACAGGCATCAGAGGAAAACCCAGTGCTCCTCTCACTTGAGCCTGCACACGGAGGGAATGACACCGGAGCCGGGAGATCCTCGAGGAATGACATTGACGGTAGCTCATGATCAGGGAGCCCTTCCTGTGGGCTGGGTGCTGAGCTGGGTTTTTTCTAGGCACCATCTCTCGAGCCCTCACCAGAAATCTCTAATGGGGGTTTTATTACTGTCCCCATTCCTCAGATGAGAACACTGAGGCTTAGAGAGGTAGGAGACTCCCCTCAGCTCACAGGGCTAGGAAGCAACAGAGAACACCCACCACTTTGCACGCTAGGGATGCCCTCCTTGTCTCATGGCTCTGACATAAATCCTGTGTGCACTAATGAACAGTCTTTGTGTTCACAGGATGCATGTGCCCCATTGTGTTCTACCTACGCTTTCCCCATGAACACAGCTAATCCCCAATCCCTAGTTCCAGATCCAGAGCCTGGAAGGGCAGCCTTTGGATTTAACGATGGACCCACTTGCAAATACACCCCAAACACCCTCACTCCAAGCCTGGAGACTGTCTGGTGAAACAATCATTCCCAAAGATGTTCTTTGTGTACCCCTAACCCGAACACAGCGACCACGGGCAACAGACGCCCCATAGACCTCTGCTCCTTCCTCCCCTTGATCTCATTTGCTCTTTTATGCACCAGCTCACACCACTGCCCAGCCAGGGAAGCCAGGCTTCCCCAGTGATAGGGGAAGGAAATAGAGATTCTTTTGGCTTAATCAGCTGGGGTATCCGGACCGGGCATCTGGACGGGGCGTAGGGATGGGAATTACGTGTTCCAGCACTTCATCGCCCATGGTTACTGTCCTGTCTTTATTCATTCTGGCAAATTAAATTAGCACCGTCTTTCCAACCCTGCTCTGCCTCAAGGATTAATCAGCAGTAACAAGAGAGAACCGGCCAGAATGGGGGTGTTTGGTATACTTTGGACATTGACTCCCTGGGAAAGACCGACTGTCCTGGAAAATGTCAGGCAGACCTTTTGGGGATGCAGTTTGGGGCACTTAGGATTGGACCTTTGCCTCTTCTATTTTTTCCCCCTTTAACCTCAGAAGAGGAGGGGAGTCAGCTGCTCTCCTCCAATGCCATTACTTAGCGGTTAGAGTACTCACGAGAGGTGGGCACAGTTATCCCCATTTCACAGAGATGAATGTTGAGGCTTAGACAGGTCAGGTGACCCACCACAGCCATGCAGCCAGGGTGGGGCATCTGAACCAGGAAGGGAGCAGGGGTGCCTGCCTCCCAGGTGGGGGCTCCCTGACATGGGTGGCACCCGGTGGAGGCCTGCTGAGGGCCATCGAGACGTGCCCACCTCCAGTCCCCACAGCTCAGTAGTCAGCAGGGAGAATCAAGCAGCTCTGAGGCCTGGGCTGGGTGAGCGGTGGTGGGCATGAATCTGTCCTTCCATCGGTGCTTTGGGTTCAAGGCGAAGCAGACCCAGCTCAGTGCAGATGATGCCTGTGTCTGGGGCTTTTCATCCAGGGCCCCCGGGGCAGAAGATGGACCGTGGCTGGAGGGCTGGGCCTGGGAGGATTCACCTGTCCTGGGCTGATGCGTCGGGCTCTTATGAGCCAGGTCAGCAGGTGGTGGAGGAAAGTGGGGTGCGTAGGGATGAGGGGAGAGGGCTGCAAGCCCCAGGCTCTGTGATTCCCTCTTGCTACCTCTCTCTCTCTGTGTATGAATCTCTCTCCCTCTCTTTTTTTCTGTCTTGCTGTCTGTGTCCCTTTTTCCTTCTGTGTCCCCACTTTCCATCTCACCCCACACTTCATCCTCAGCCTGGCGTGTCTGTCCCTCCCCACCTCTGTCTGGATGCCCGTGTTGGGGCTGTGGTGGGGGTGTGTGTGTTATTCCTTGTTGTCTTTACACCTCATTACGCTCTCACTCCATCCCTTGTCCCAGAGGCTCCTTCAACTCTGTGTGTGGGGTGTTTGTGGGTTTGTGTTTCTGTGTGTTTCCCTTCTTCGGTATTTTCTGCCTCTATCTCCCTCTAGCTGCCCCCACCTCTCCATTCATGTGAATCTCTTTCTTTTTCTCTCCCAACTTTCCTCTCTGTGCTGGTTGCCGCTCTCTCCCCACCACTCATCCCTCCTTGGACTTGCTCCCTCTCCCCCACCACCCCACCCCATATTTGCTGCTCATATCTGCAGTGAAACCTGAGAGCTTCTGAGAGCCTTTGAGGACAAGGGCCTCACATTCCACGGAAGACTCCGCCCTGATCTGGGGCAGGCAGGCGGCTCTTAGCAGGTACTCAAGAAAGGACCACAAGCTCCTGAGACCCATCGGGAGGTCAGCATGTCAGGGAGACTCAGAAGGCCTGGGCTCCTTCCTGCTCTCTCTTTCCTGGCTCCTGCCTTTTCTGGGTCTCAGTTTCCCTCATCTGTATGATGGGGGGCTGCTTCGCCCAGATGATTGTTATATTACTACTAACTGGCAGCTAGTGCTTCTGGCATATTCTGGGCCTGCCCCTCATGGAGTCTCCTCTGGGCACTGTAACTAGCCTGTGAGGGCAAGGGCCGAGCCCCAGACAGGTGACAGAAGTTGGCCAAGGCAGGCTGCAGAACCCAGCGGGCTGACTACCCAGGCCCCAGTGCCTGCCCGTGGCACCCCCTCAGTCCTTTCCCATCAGCCGTGGGAACCCTCAGCAGGCCTGAATGATGGTCGTCTGCCCTCCGTTCGCACACATGCTGCCCTGTAAGTGGCCAAGAGCTGAGCGGTACCGAGCACAGGCCGTACAGGGTAGGGGGATGGGGCAAGAGCAGGAGAGGGGGAAACACCAAAGGGGGCCCTAAGGTCTGCATCTGCAGCACCCCATCCCATACCCCACAGGGCCTCCCCACCCCATCCTGCAAAATAAGAGCTGGCAGAGCTCAACTGCCTTCCTGGCGGCCCTGTCCCCTCTAAGACTGGCAGCCCCTCCTCCCTGCCCCTCTGCCCCTCGGGACTTCTGTCTCTCCCCAGCTTGGGACCCTCTCTGCTGCCCTTCCTCCCTCTAGGGTCTCTTGGCCTCTGTTAGGATTCTTCTCTTTCCATCTCTCTCTCTCTCTCTCTCTGATCCCTGGGCCTTCTCCTTCCCCCTCCCCCCCTTTTATTTCCCTTCCCTGGCCTCTCCCCCATTACACGGGCCTCTCACTGTCTTGTCCTGTTTCTCGGGCTCCAATTACTATTTCTATTTTCCTTGTCATTGACTCACTTTCAGTCTTCCTTGGGGTCTCTCTTGGAATCTTTCTGTTTCTCTGCTGTCTCTGCATGCACATGCATGTGCATGTTTCCCTCCCTGGCACAGGTGTGTGCGCATGTGCACACACATGCATACAGACCCTCCCCCCCCTTCTTGGCCTCTGGCCCCTTTCCTAGCTCCTTCCCGCTGTCTCACAGACAAGGCCCAGTTCTGGGTAGCAGCTCCGCAGCAGGCCAGACTCCAGACATCTGTTGGGGCTGGACCAAGAAGAGAAAAAACCAGCAGGAGCCCCTGCATGTGGGGAGGGGATAGGCAAGAACCAGGACCAACCAGAGGGGCAGAGGGGCTGCCCTGGAGCCCAGAGGGGAAGGAAAATTTGATTTTCAAAGCACAGGTGTGTAGGCATTTAATCCTGAATATTCTCTGGCTCCCTCCACAGGTTCCTATCTCCCTCCTGCTGCCTCCTTCCTCCAGACTTATTCCCAGCATGACCCCACCAAGTACCTGACCATGCACTTGACACTGCAGGCAGGGCTGGGACAGAGGTGGAGGGCCTGGCAGGCAGGGGTGCAGGGGGAGTCAGGAGCCAGGCCTGCACTCACAGGGCCTCCCTGTCTGCTCCCCAGACTGTCCCATCTCCTTCCTTGGGGAGGAACCCCAGGCCCCTGAGTCTAGAAGTCCTCACTAGTACAATGAGGTCAAGAGTGGTCCTCACCTCCCAGGCACTGGAGGATGGTGGAGAGGACCCCAGCACAGGTGCTGGCTGGCGGGGAGCCCTGGCTGATGCAAAGGAAGGTGTAGGGCACAGCTTAGTGCCTGTGCATGGTGTGTACGAGACATGCAGCAGGGTGAATGAGTGAACCCCTCCACTCTAATGTTCTCAGGACCCCTTCAGGTGCTAATGATCAAGTTTGGTGCAATACCGCATCGGCTGCCTCTGATCGCTTCCAGCCCGGCTGGGCAGGTGGAGTGCAGAGGAGCTGTGGGAGGGGAAGGAAGATCAAGTGAGCTTTGTCCAGAGCCCAGGATGCTGCCTGCTTGCTGAATGCCCGGAAGGGGACCCAGCCAGGCCATAGAGGCCCCCTGCTTAGGCCAGGCCCAGGGTACTGAAAACTCAAAAATTCAGTCTGGCTTCTCTCTGAGGCTCCTGACCCATGTGCCACCAGCTTCCCTATCGGCGAAGCAGGGATGATGGCATGCACTCCCTGGGCTGCAAGGGGGTTCAGTGGAATCCAACAATGCAATTGACCAGCACACAGTAGGCTCTCGATCTGGTTGTGTCCATGCACCCCTAGCCCAGTCTGGATGAGGAAACAGAAGTCAGAACAGCGAGAACTTTCTACCAGAGGAAAGAGCCTGTCTTAGGTGATCCTCTAGTCACAACTCTTTCCGTGACACTTGGTGGCTTCTGGAGCCAGCTGGGCCCCCTGGGTGTGGGACTCTGGGAAAGCTTCCGTGTTCTGGAGCACACAGTAGGAGCTCACAAAGGCCCATCACTATTCCTACATTGGAATAATAACATATATCAAGCATGTGCTGAGCCTTGGGCTAATGATTCACTGGCTGGCATGGTCACATAAGCTCTCCCAGACACAGTTCCTCATGTGGAACCTAGGGTCCTGACCCTCCTCTCATGGCTGCTCTGAGCAGGGAGTCGGATCACGGTCCATACATGACAGGTGCTGGACATAGCCACAGGGTCACGAAGGCATCTTTGTCAGTTCTCTGGCTGTGCCTGTCCCCAGCCTGTCACGCTCAGAGCCCACGCTGGGCTGCCCTCAATGCTGAGATTCTGTTCCTACCTCAAGTGGTCTGGGACCTGCCTCAGATGCAGCCCCCTGGGCCTCCACCGGGTAAACTTGCCTGATTCTGAAGCTCTGTCCAGGACCTCCCGCAGCCTGAATTTGGTTCCGGGAATGGCCATAATGCCAACAGTCAGGATCAGAAGGAAAATAAGGGGTGATGTAGGCAGAGTGGTCACTCCACTGGGCACCATGGTCAATGTCCATCTGGCTCATCTCACTCGGTCCTACACGTACACATCTATTACTGTTCCTGTTTCACAGCTGATGTGACCCAGGCTCAAGAGGTCATTGCTACCCAAGGTCACACAGCCTGGAGGTGGCTGAGCAGGGCCTGGGGAGGTGCTCGGTCCCCTCCCTCATGCCCCTGACCCACGGGCTCCTGGAGAACAGATCCCGTACCCATCCACCTCTGGTCAACACCAGCACCAGCAAGGACACTGAGGCACAGGGCAGGGACTGGGGGCCAAGGGAGGGAGGCCTCCATGCTCCGGACTCCATGGACTCAGGATTCCTGGATGGGGCATGAGGAGACCCTATTCTGGCCCATGTTCAGCTGCCACTTCTCTGGGTGACAGAGTAGGTCACCCCCCTTTTAGCCTCCATTTCCCCAGCTAGAAAATGGAGGCATCAATGTCCGGGATATGTTCCTTGGTTTTCTAGGTTGAATATCCAGGTCTCTGTCCCTGGTGCTGGCAGATGACACCCCGGCACTCCCTCTTCCTCCTAAGCCTAATCCTCCTGAGTCTCTAACAGCAGGTCGGTCTCCCCCCTCAACCCCCGCCACCCCTGGCACGTTCTCCCCCCATCCCAAACGGTGCGCTGTGTGCTGTTGGGACCCCCAGTCTGGGGCTAACTCACCCTGGGGGGTCTGCACTTCGCCAGGGGGCATCTAAAGCTATAGGATAAGTATTTGCATTTGTTTGTTTATTTTTGGTCTTAGGTGGCAAGGGATGTAAAACATATTTTTGGACTAGAATCAAGATAGAGATCGTGAAGTAGATTGCAAAAGTCACATGACCTTGAAAAGCAAACACTAGATGTCAGGAAAAGTTAAGAAGCTTTGGGGGAAAAAAGATCTTTGGAAGCTCAGGGGCTGGGGCTTACCCTGTTTCTACCCCTCAGCAGCTGTGCGGCCTTAGGCAATTCATGGTGTCTCCCTGGGCATCAGTTTCTCCATCTGTTAAATGGGCAGAGGTGCTCTGGATAGGAACGGGACCCCAGTTCTTCCGGTGTGCAGTTAGATATCATTCTGAGTGGTGGTCTGAGTTAAATGCTTGGGATGAACGGAGGGAGGGGTTTATTTCAGGAGGCAGGTGCCTGGGCGGAAAGAGGGAACTGACGGGGGTGGGGATGTGTGCCTTGTGCTCTTTCCCTTCCCCTCTCTGGGACAGGGTTCTAATCCCCCGGGCAGAGGGGTGAGGCCTGGAATCTGGCTGTTTCAAGAGATGCTGCGTGAGGCCCAGCACCCCTACACTGCTGCGAGGGGACCCAGGTCATATCCAGGGCAGAGACGGGGCCTTCTGGGTTCACTGGCCCTCTGACAGGGAGAGCCCTGGGCACCAGCGGCAGGGGTGGCAGGTCCACCGAAGGCCTGGATGGGTCGGGGGTCCACAGAGAGGGCGGTGTGGGTGGCTGAGGGTGGACGGAGGCCTGAGTGTGTGTCCCTCCACCCCTGGATGCTCACAGGTAATGGGGGAGGGGACCCGAGCAGGGAGTGAGGATTGGGGCTCATCAGGTGGGTGAAGGGATGTCATCTGACATTAACCAGGCCCCTTCATGTCTTGCTGCGAGATGTTCTGATTCCAGGAGAATAATCTCCCCTTCGCAGAGCAGCGGGCTCCGAGGGACGCCGGTCGCCAGAGATACTAACAGGTGTTTCCAGGAAATGGACTACATTACAGAATCTGCTTGGGTGACTGCATTAGTTCCTTTGGTTTTTATCTTTGATTTTCCTTCATAACAACTGCAAAATCTCAGGGGCTTACAACAGAACACATTCCTCTTTCTCACTCGAGGGCCCGGTAGGCAGAGCTACGTGGCTGTCCCCAGGCAGCTCCACATCCTCACGGCCCACACCCCAGACGCAAGGACGCTGGGCCCACGAGTGACGGGTGCCTCTCAAGGGCTCAGTTCAGAATTGGCAACCATCCCTTCTACCCACGTTCCTCTGGCCAACATGAGTCACAGAGCTGCACCCGACATCAGAGGTCCGGGAAGTACCCTTTGTCCTCTGTATTATCCTCCCAGGTCACATGGCCGAGGGCGCAGATCGGGGGAGTTGGGACTAGGTCCCATCTGATAACTTAGCACTGTAGACCCAGGTCTTCCTACAGTCATGGGGTACCCAGGCTCCGCGTGTCTCCCAGGCATCCCCAAGGCCCTGACTCCTCCTTTATCCTTACGAGTATGTCGCTGTTTGGACCCCATCTGGTGTGCTGCAAGATGTCCTCTCTAAGCATCAGCAGTTCCCTGGGGCTTAGGTTCCCTCTGGTTTCCTAGTTTCCCTCTGTGTAAGCCCTCTGCCCTAGGCTACTGTCTGTCTACTTCCCCTCCCGCTAAGTGTAGGGCCCAGGCTTGAACTTTCCAAATCCTCCCTTCTGCCTGGCCAAACAAAACCCATCTGTTTTGAGCTTATTATCATTTTTTATTATTGTTGTTATTGTTTTGGCTCAAACATTAGGACACTCTCTTCCCCACCAGTCCATAAGCCCAGTGAACTCTCCAAAGTTTCACCCCCCTCCATGGGACTGGGCTCTTCCGTCCTGGAGGCTGTTTTCTGGGCACATCTGGTGCCTGTCACCCGACAGTGGGTTAGGTGGGTGAAGCTGTGCCAAGGCCTCTGGGCACTGAAGGAGCCCAGCCAGTGCTAGCTCTCCTTTTCTTTGGAGAACACCCCACCTTAGGGTGACCCATCATTACCGTCCTAGCCAGGACATTTGAGAGCACAAGGGGGCACTGGTATGAATTACATCTAGAGAAAGGATAAACGGGGCTGCCCCAGGCCAAGGGAGACTTGCTGTTGCCTGACCCCACCTTGGACCTTATCACAGACCCTCGTTCCTCCCAGCCCTGCCCTCCCACCTCCCTGCCCCCAAGCCCACTCCTGGAGTGCAGGGCTGCCTCCTGGCCCTGGGTGTGTGCTGGGTTTGGCGGGGGGTGGGGGGCATGAAAGGCAGTCATGAACTCCAGCCTCCCACTGCTCTGCCTGAAAGGTGGTTCCTGGCCCCCTGGGAGAGGTCTGTGTCCCCCAAGGGCTCCTTCTGCAAAGCCTCGCCCAGTGCACAGAAGCTGAGTCCTCTAGACCTCTGTGGACAGGGGACCCGATTTCCCCAGAGAAGGGGGAGTCGCGGTGGGCAGTGTGACCTCAGTCAGATCCACGTATGGCAGATCACCAACCCCCTTCCCTGAGTCTCAGTTCCCTCATCTGCAGAGTGAATATGAGGATGCCTTTTCCCCTGGTTGTCAGGAGAACTAATGCGTCCCTGGAAATCACAGAATGTCATTTCTGCCTCCATAAAGCCCATCCCACCAGTGTCTAAGCAAACACACACTCACATTCACACACATACATGTATGATCACACATGCACGCACACATGTTCACACACATGCACACACATGCATGCATGCATACACACATGCCAGGCATGTATGCTGGTACCTCTAGGATTCCCTCCCCTCTGCTTCCCAAGTTCTCTCAGTCCTTCAGGGGCCCAGCTTAGATCTCCCTCTCCAGGAAGTCTCCCCAAGACTCTTCTGGAATATTTCCACCCCCAGCTTACCCTAAAGTAGGTGTCCCCTTCCCATACTGCACCCCTAGGACCTGGAATGGGCTTCCATGGCTCATGCATCCCCTTCTCCATCTGTTTTATAGACAAAAATATAATTCATCTGATTATGCAAGAAATACATCATGATCCCCTAACAACATGCCAGCCTTGGGCTAGGCTTCAGGGGTCCTGTGTTGGGGAGATTTGATTCCCTTCCTTGGAGCTCTGGGTCTAGAAGGAGGGGCATCTGCTTCACCTTGACCTTTAGCCCTCAATCACTGAACAAAGACCAATCTAGGAGGGTCTTCCGATGGTGGATCCTGGGCTAGAACAGAAAGGGGATCCTACAGCACTTGGAGGCCTCACCTCACCTACACCGGTTCTAGTAGCTTCCAGGCTGGAGTCATAGGGAGTTGGTAGAGTCAAGGCTCCTCCTTCTCCAGCCCAGAGCACTCACCACAGCTCACCTGCTGCTCTGGGGAATGATTACCTGTCAAGGTTCATTTGAGCCCTTGGCCTCCCAGAGCCTCCCCGCCCCCTCCATTGGGCAGCCCTGATGGCAGTTGAAAAGGTGCTCCCTTATGGGGGAGGGGAGAGAAATTACTTCTCCCCCACTTCCTTGTTTGATCTAGCAGGTGGGCACAGTGACATCTCAGTCCTGCCAAACCCAATAATGGAACTGTCACGGTCAGACTGGCCCCGAGGTGAGCAGTAAGGATTCCAAGAAATTGTAGAGATTTTTTGCAACGTGGGCCATCTCAAATTAGATTGGCTCAGTGAGCAATTTCAGCCCTGCAAATTGCATTTTGAGCTCTTCTTCCCTGACCCTTAGCAGGGACTGTCACTGTGCTCCTCTTAGACTCCAACTCCTACAGCTCTCTCCAAGATCATCGCCAGTAGAGATAGCTGGACCTGGGCTTGAATCCCAGTAACTGGGCAGTAAGTGACCAGTAAGCAGTGGCCATCAGGTTACTTCATGGTGGTGTGGTAAAATGGGGATAATAATTGTTTTAATTGGGTTCACTTCTATTCTAAGGGAGACATTCAGATTTCTGGCTGAAGCCATAAGAAGAAATAATGGCTTCTGTAACTGAGAAGTTCAAGGGAATTCGGGTATGGCTGTATCCAGGTGCTCAGATGAGGTTGTCAGGCATTGACAGGCTCTGCTCTCCATTGAGTGAGCTTCCCTTCTAAGCAGCCCTTCTCCTGAAGGCTCCCAGCAGCTACAGCAGAAAAGAGCAATTTGCTTGCTTGCCCAATATTCCAACCAAATCCCAGGGTGAAGCCTCATATGGCACGCCTGAGTCATGTGCTCACCCCTGAATCATGACTGCACATTTACACTTGCTGTTCCTGCCCCCTGGAGTGCCCCCTTTCTCCTCCATCTCCTGATCTGCATCTCCTAATCATCAAAACTGTGTTTGCCCCCCCCCCCCATAGTTGTTTGTCCCACTCCATCCCCCAGTTGGCATCAGGTCTCCCTGCGCCAAGTCCCCATTGCCTTATGTCTCAGAATGTCCCATGCTAGAATCATGGGTGCATGTGCTGATTTTCATTTCACTGTGAGTGCGGGGAGACTGATGGTAAAACCTCCGTGTTGCCCACTGCCCATCATTCAGCACCCAGCACAGGCTTGGGGATACAGTCAGACTCCATAATTGTTTGCTGAAGAGGGGAATGGTGAGTGGGGAGTGGGGGGCTCTGGCATTTGTTCAGAATGCAGAGAATTAAGACTTGAACTGGGCAGGAGCTGTGGGGAAGGGGAGGGCTCACATAAGACATGTTCAGCAGGAAATGCGTGGACCCCCAGCAACTCCCCCTCTCTGAGTGCTCCAGATTCTGCTCCAGGAACCCAGGCACTGTCCTGGTCGCTCCAGCTATGCTCAGCCTTGAATTCTCAGTCACCTACTTGCCATCTACACTTGAGTAGCCCATAAGGGATCAGCCTCAAAACTGGGCCAGAGTTCCCTTTTGCATCGAGGAGGGGAAAACAGATCCATTCTTTGCAGGGAAGGGAGCTCGGGATAGGACAGCTGCTTACGGCTCGGTGATCTTGGGCCAGGCCCAACCCTCTTGGTGTCTTAGGTTCCTCTTCTCATAGGTGGGGGACAATGCCATGCTGGTTTAGTTTCTTGTGGCTGCTCTAACAAAGGGCCCCATCTGGGTGACTTAAAACAACAGAAATTGATTGCCTCGCAGGTGTGGAGGCCAGATGTCCCAAATCGCGGTGTCGGCAGAGCCACGCGCCCTCCGGAGCCTTCAGGGGAGAGATTTTTCTTCTTCTTCCAGCTTCTGGAGACCCAAGAGTTCCTTGGCTTCTAGATGTCTCGCTTGGATCTCACCTCCATGCTCACCCAGCTTTCTGCCTGGATGTCCCTGGGTTTGCACTTCTCTCTTCTTACAAGGACGTGGGTCCTGCTGGATTAGGGCCCACTCTGATGGCCCCCTAGTTTGATTACATCAGCAAAGACCCTATTTCCCAATAAGGTCTCATTCACAGGCACTGTGGATGAGGCTTCATTACACCTTTCTGAGGAATAAAATCCAACCCAGAGCTCCGCTCAGTTGGGATCTGATGTAACTAGTGAAGAAATGAATGTGCGAAGACAGCACAGTCGGGCATTGTTGAGATGAGGAGCCTGGACAGGCCACCGTTCTGGGGTCCCTGCCAGGCCTTTTGCTTTCCTGGCTCTAGAAGCCTCCTGGGAAGGTGGCCTGGGTCACTCAGAAACATGAACACCCCTCACGTCAGGGGACGTGATGAATGGGCCATGTCTTCTTGTTTGTTTGATGTCATGTTAGAATCAGGCTCTGAGTCTAGCCCCTCGTTCACTGTCATCAAACACCCCACTCAGAGCTGGCCCCAGATCCTTCCCACTAGTGAGGCTCTTCTCAGGGACTTCAGCCCTCACCCCAATCTCGTTTCTCTTTCCCTTCCTGTCACATCCCGGAGAAAGGTAGCCTTTGAGTTGTCTGCCTGCCAGAGGACATGCTAAGCCTTGCTGAGGGGAAATTCTCTAAGGGGCTGTGTTTCTGGTTTGGCCCATTCTGGGCTCGGGAATCTTGACTATAGTCCTTATGGGCTGCCTTCCCTGTCCCCTGGGCTGTGCGTGGCATTGACTCGGATTTGGGAAATGGGCTGAAGATCCTTGAGGACGACGAAGTCAAGTCCGCCCAGGGGAAGAGAACTATAGACAATTCACCATACGGATAATTGAGTGCAATGAACTTTGACTAATACGCAGTAGTCTTGGTGCCCAAACCAGGAACCATCAAACAGCCCTTTCGTTTTCCCCAGCAGCCCCTGCAGTTACGCAGTCACCCTGCGACTAGCTCTTCGAGCGGAAGTCCCATGAGTCCTTTCTGGTCTGAGGCAGTGACACGTGGGTGTGATGCTTCCAAGACTTCCTTGCTCTGCGGTGCTTCCTGCGGGGACCACGTGGACAGACCTGGGAGTGAGAGACAGACCTTGTCCACCTGGTCCAGCTCTGGCCCCAGCCCACAGGGAAGTGGGAGGCATGTGGAAGCTCTCCAATAAATGCACGATGCAGGAAGAGATGAATAAAGACAGTGTCTACATACATTTTCAGTGTTTCTTCATTAAGCAACTGAGAAATCAAAAAAACCCCAAAACACCAAGAAAAAAAAAAACCACCCCAAAACCTTCATCCAGGTGTGGCTTTAAAAAATTTTCTGTCTTCTTCTGATTTGCCTCGTTTAAATCCCATGAACCCTTTCCTGGGGAGTCCCAGCTCACACTCTGTGTCCCTGAGTTTGCTTCCCATGACAAAGGCCCTATTCACACTGTCAGAGCAGCCGTCCCCCTCTGGGCTTCTACGACAGCAAAGTTCCTATTTCCAACGAGGTCCCGCTTATCAATATATCTTTTTTTTCTTTTTTATGTATCATAGTCTTTGGCATCAAGTCTAAGAACTCATTGCCTAGCCTTAGATCCTGAAGATTTTTCTCCTGTATTTTCTTCTAAGAACCTCCTATCTTCGTGGGTTTCATTTACATATAGGGTCCGTTTTGATCCATTTTATGTACCAAGATGTGTTGAGGCTAATTTTTCCCCCCTCTGGGTGGATAATTGCTCCAGCTTGTGAATAGACGATTTTTCCTCCGCTAAATTGCTTTTGCACCTTTGTCAGAAATCAATGGAGCGTATCTGTGCAGGTCTATTTCTGGGTTCTCTCTTCTGTCCCATTGATCTATGGGTCTGTCCTTCCACCAACACCTCAGTGCCTTGATTAATGCAGCCGCACAGTAAGCTGTAATGACAGGTAGAGTGATTCCTCCCATTTTCTTCTTTGTCAAGATGTATTTGCTGTCCTAGGGTCGGTGTTTTTCCATACAAATAACAGAATAAGCGTGTCTATGTTTACAAAAGCTCTTGGTGGGATTTGGATAAGAATCGTGTGAAACCTATATATCAGCTTGGTGAGAATTGACAGCTTTACGAAAGCAGAGGGTTCAAATCTATGAATGTCGTTTGCTTCTCCATTTATGTGGGTCCTTTAAAATTTCTCGTATCAGTAATTTCTAATTTTCAGCATGCAGGTTTCCACACGGCTTTTGTTAGGTGTGTAGCTAAGTATTTCATTTTCTTTGATACGATTGTAAACGGAATCGTGCTCTTTATTTCGGTTTCTGCACGTTTTGTTAGCTTATGGAAACGTGATGGGTTTCTCGGCGTTGACTTTGTAACTTGAGACCTTGCTGAATACACTCAGGTCTGGGAAGTGTTTTGTAGATTTCTTAAGGGTTTTTCTAGACAGACAACCATGTCATCTGCAAATGGTCTTATTTCTTCTTTTCCAAAACTCTGCGCTTTTAATTTCTTTTTCAGGACGTACTGCCTTAAATTCCAGTACCGTGTTGAGTAAGAGAGATGAGAGCAGGCGTCCTTGCCTTCTTCCTAACCTTGAGCAGAAAGCATTCAGTGTTTTGCCACCAGACAAGTTAACTATAGGTTCTGCGTGGATGTTCTTTATTTTCTTGAAGGGATTGCGTCATTGCTGGTATGAATCCCTGAAAAGATTGGTAGACCTCCCCAGTGAACTGGCTTGCGCCTGAAAGTTTCTTTCTCAGGCACTTTTAACATTATAAATATAATTTGTTTGATGGCTAGAGAGTCACTGAGACCGTTTATTTCATCTTGAGTCAGCTCTCGTAGCTTGGGGTTTGGGGGGGATTGATTTGATGCTTCTAATTTGACCGTGAGGCTGTCCATCTGGTGCCATCCTGGCTCCCGTCAGCCTCTACTGGGGCTTCCTGAAGGCACACGAGGGCTTTCCAAGGGCTGGGCTGCTAGGGGGTCTCCTGGCGGGGGAGGAATGTGGTGGGATTTCCCCTTGCACACCTGGTGCCTCTGGGCTGGGGAGGGGAGTCTCAGGCCCTCAGGGATGGAGAGGACTGATGTGAGATGGGATGTTAAGAATCTCTAGGAAGCTCTGGTGTAGGAAGAGCTTCCATGGTCCATGCCCATCCATTTGTCCTCCCTCTCCAGACAGATGACAGCCACTCGCTGCTGAACGGCATGATGCGCTCCGCTCAAATCCCTCAAATCCGGTCCCCAGATGGGCCTCCAGAGCCCTCCTTCCAAACTCCGTGTTTGACCCTTGAATTATTCCTCCTGCTGAATAGCAGCGTAGGGGTTGACAGCTTGGGTTCCAGAACGTGGGCTCCCGGGTTCTAATCCTAGTTCCGCCATGTATTGGCTGTGTGCCCTTCAGTTATTTACCCAACCTCTCTTGGCCTCCGTTTCCACATCTGCTAATGGGGAGGACAGTGAGCCCTACCTCCCAGGCTTCTTTTGAGTGAGTTCATGGGGGAAAGGTGTTCCTTTCCCAGATGTTCCTTAAATATTAGGGAGAAACAGTGCTCTGCTGGCCTCAGGAACATGTTGGACTCTGGCTTGGCTTTCATGGCTCTTCATCCTCTGGCCCTGAAGACCCCTCAACTTCCTTCTTTCACGAATTGCTTCACGAATTCCACCTGTGCCTGAGGCTGCCCTCTAGTTTCTAAACACCTGGTCTCCCCAGCCCTTCTGTCATGACGGGTTTCTCCTCCCTCCCCTTAAAAATTCAGCTCTGGCACTGGCCTCCCCGGAAGCCCTCCCCAGCTCTCTCCTCTGTTCTCATACGAGTTAGGTGACCTCACTCCATGTCCCCTGAGGTCTGTCGTGGTAGGAAAATTAACATGCTTGGCATCATTTATTGAACATCTCCTGTGTGCTGGTCTTGATGCTGGACGGAGCTTGCGGTGGTGGTGAGAGCTGTGGTGCTCACCTCTGGGGAGTGCGTATTCTAGAAGCAGAGACCTGATGTCAGCTACTTTGTCTATGGTGTCCGAAGCTCTCAGCCCTTGGGATAATTCCTTGGAAGCATCTGCTGCCTTGATCCTGAACAAACCAGAAGACTCAAGGCGTGATGGGCTGGAGGCTGGGGCTCATATGTATGGGCACATGGACCCTTGTGGCGGACCCTAGGATTAGACGTGGGTGGCCTTACCATCAGAGGCAGCACTGGACCCCCACAGGCTTCCCTAGTTTCGGGTGTGGGTGTATCGGTCTGTCAGTGGGGAAGCAGGGCAGGTGGGCTGCCCGCCCCCTCCAGCAGCCAGGCTCCCAAAGAGAGAGCAGAAGGGTGAGCCGCTCCTGCTCCTTCTCAAACTCACTCCGCTCCATGGGAGGAGAGGCTGAGGTTTCAGGGGGACCCTAGGGGTGGGAGGAAGCTCCCCTTAACTCTAAATAATGAAATCAGAGCATGACCACGTGCCAAGCATCGCTCTGTGCTAGGCACGGCTGTCACCAGCTCACAGGAGGAAACTGGGGAGCCAGGGGCTTAGAAAAGTTAACTCACTGGTCCAGACCCCTGAGAGGTGAAAGTCGGGAAATGGATGCAAATACCACCCACTGCTCTCGTTCTTCACTGTCCCCCTCAGTGACCACACCAGGCTCTCTACCCTGTTGGCTTGGTCCCTTGCCTTCTGAGGACAACTTGCTTGCTGCCAATTGGCTCTGACATCAGAAAGGGCTTCTTCCCTTTGAATTCCAGTCGACCACCTAGAAGATTCTCCCAACGGTCCTTGTCTTGCCCTCTGGAGCTGCACAGTGAGCTTAATCCCCTCAGTAACTGCAAAATAAATTTAATAAACTCCATTAAAGTGTGTAATCTCGTAGACAGGGTGAAAAATTTCTGTGCTTCAGACTTTTTTTCCTAATTACTAACACCATGGAAATTGCAGGGATTAGAGACTCGGCTGGAGACAGGGACGGATTGTGTCACCAAGAAAGTACAGATGAACCGAAACCCCAGCACGATAAGGCAGGCTGGGATTTGCATGAAATTAGGAGGCAGGTCTGTGCCCATTAACTCCATGGGGACAGACAGTGACCTTCTGGGGTTTGTTTAGGAAATGAGGGGAGTGGGAGAGGGTGGGAGTTCGGTGTGGTGATTTAGTGGCAACCTATCTTTAAAAAAATTGATTTGTTGACGTCAGAAAGGAACATCAGAGATGGAGGCTGATCCCCTTTTCCCAGTGGGACAACACTCCTGCTCCACCATTCGTCCCTCCCCCCACTCCCAGGGGGCTCTCCCCAGAGCATGCAGTGAGTCTACCAGGGACCTCGGGACAGAACAAGGGCCTCCGACTCTCTGGCAGGGACCCTCCCACTACGCCCATGAGTCCTGGTGCCCTCTCAACCTGGTGATAAAAGTGGCCATGGGATGGTCACCGGGTGATCAAGGAATGTCCCCACTGACCAGAGAAGAGTGTGTCTTCAGACTGGCCCTCTCATTGACCTCTGCCGTGTACCACGTGCTGGCTCAGAGGTTTTCTCAGGGGACCCCCCTCGACAGTCCTCTGTGATACCAATCACCCGCTTTTACAGAGGAGAAAACCAAAGCTCAGGGTGACAAAAATGTTTGCCCAAGGCCATCCCACTAGTCATTCGCAGCTCTGGAATTCAAACCTGGGACTCTCTGTCCCTGCCACCCTTTGTCCTATTTGTTCTGAGAGAAGGCAGTTGTGGTTAAGTGACCTTGGTGGCCTTTGAGGCTTCGGGTACCTTTAGGTGGGGTGCTAAGAACTGCCCAGCGGCACAAACCCCAGCACCCGGAGCAGCAGTGCTCGAGCCCGTAACCTGGGTCTCAGCTGCCCCTTTGTTCCTTCTCCCTGGACTGCCCTGCTGGAGGTGGCTGGAAGTCATCAAGGGCAAGGTGACTCTGCCAGAGCCCCTCCCTGTGCTGGGTGCGTCCCCCGCCGCCCAGGGGTTCCTGGAGGCCTGGAGGGAGGAGCACAGGGGAAATGGCTGCTCTGCTTTTCTCCTTTTCCTCCTGCCCCCTCCTTCCGTCCTTAGCCAGACTGCAGGCCAGGGCTCGGGGCTCATAACTTCAAAGTCCTTTTCACATTTCTAGGTCAGAATTTTATTGCTTTTGGCCAAAGGCCACTCAATGTTCACAGAGCAGAGCGTGGGACCAACACAACCTTAGAGTAAGTTACAGGTTCAGACCAGCGCCCGTGGGAAAGTCATTTCCGTTGGAAATGACTTTCACCTGAGCTCGTCTGGTGCCAGGACCCCAGGTGCAGACGTGTCTGTGTGACCTCTGGTTTCCAGGTGTACTGACGGCGGAGCCCCGATGTCACTGCCCTGGAGCTGGTGACGGCTCCAGGCCCACAGAACAGGTGGCACTGGGGCGGCGTTGGGGGATGGGAAGTCAGAGCTGTGGCTGCTGGTGAGGCGCCAGGATCCAGACCTCTCCTGCCTCAGCTTCCTCATCCACGGTGTGGGCAAGTAGCAATGGGCGGGTGGGTTATTGTGACGCTTGGGTGAGGGGAGACAGAGGAAGTCTGTGTGCTGGCACAAAGCCAGCTTTCAGGGATCTTGAACTCAGGGGTTCCAGAACTTTCCATCACACCGCAGACTCCTGGCTGCAGACAGTGTGGAGACAAATAGGACAGCTGACTTTGTCTTTCACTGAACCTCCAGAGGCTGCACCCGTCTGTGCCCTTGGGCCTGGGGGTTGGGGTCCTGGGGGGAGGGACAGGGTGATGCAGCTGGAGCCAAGGGCAGAGACTGGACAAGTCCTTCTGCCTGGAGCCCCATCTGACACCTCATGGAAGGGTGGTGATGGTTTGGGCCCAGCACTGCTCGGGGGTGGGGGGGTGGTGGCGTGGGGCAGAGTGGGGCAGAGGTCAGCCTGGGCCTGGCACAGATGTGGGTCCCCAGATGCTGGAGAGCGTCAGACTCACCCAGAGGGGATGTTGAATGCAGATCCCCTCCCCTCCACCCCAGTGTCTTAGTTCTGGGGTCTGGGGAGGGTCCTGGGGGTCAGGATGTTAACAAGCCACTCCCCCACTCAGGAGGTGGTTGGCCACACTTTGGGGGCCCTGAGGTGTCATCTCAGGCCTAGGGCTGAAATTGGAGGACACATAGTGGCCAAGGGCCAAGGCCAGTAATGGGTGAAAGTGGTGGGGGCAGCGGTATCACAGGGCAAATTATTGTCCCTCTGAACGTCACTTCCTTGACCTGAGCAAGAGGTAATACCCTCCTTGAGGGGCAGCATGAGGATTAAACTCGGGCTAGTCATCCTCACACCCAGTCCCGAGCTAGCGCTCAGTAAATGTCAGCTCTTTCTGCTCTTTAGAAACATAGCCCTCCATCTCTGCCCGAGGTCAGCCGGGGACAGCATGGCCAGTGCGGAGCTCTGGCACCTCTGAGGCCCCCCAGGAGGGGAGTAAGTGGGGCCAAGTGCTGGCCGGCCCACCCCAGGCAGTGCCCTCCAAAATAAACCTAGCTTCCTGGTGAGCCAGATAAAAGCACATTGCTTGGAAAGTGCTATTCCAACAGAATTACCTGAACCTTTTGCCGTCGGAGCAGACATCCCATGGTAGCATCTGGCGAAGGTATCAATGATCATAATTAATTAGCCATTTCTGACAGGATGGTCTGTTAGCACAAGCCGCCTGCTTGGTCCTCAGGGACGGGGACCGATCGACCGTGTGCACCTGGGGACTCCCCTGCGTGTGGGAACTCGAGTCACTCAGGTTCCCCCCACAGCCCCAGGGGGGGTAGGCAGCTCCGTCCAGGGGAGGCAGTGCTCGCCCCAAACACCCCTCCTTGCCAGTTTCTGAGACTTCGAAACCGCAGGTGGCTGGGAAGCTCCTGAGAGTTCAGACGGAAGGAAACAAAGTGCGTGGTGACAGCGGTGAGGACATCATAGCTCTCCTGTCCTGGTGCCAACGGACCACAGATCAGCTTTGTGCACATGAGCTCGGCTAACCCAATGGCAGAGGCGACCTCCCGACTTATGTCACACCTGGAGCACTTCAGAGAGCCAGGGGCTCGGTCAATCACACCACCCCCTCCTGGCCCTGGGCCCCTGGGCACGTCGGCTCCTCCACTTCCCGATCAGCTCAGCGGCCCCCCTGGGCCCCTCCTGACCTCTCCCTGAGGTCATGGCCCCTCCGGTCACACAGGGACCCCCACACTGTTCGTGTCCCCGTCCTGTCCACGGGACCCTTCTTCTCTCTGTCAGAATCCTCCCCCCACGCTCCTCACCAGTGGGCCTGTCACGGAGCCGGTCAGTTGTTGGTGTTTCTGTCACCTCTCCCCATGACTGCATGGGCTGTGAGGGGGGGCTGGGTGTCTTCTGTCCCCTGCCTGCCCTCTCCTGTGCCTCAAGCAGTTTCCGGAGTAGCTGCTCATCAAATCATGGGAGGGAGGGAGGTTGGGTTGTGGGTGGACGGTGGACATTTATGTCCCATGTGAATGCTCACCATAGGGACTCTACTGTGGGTGAGAACCTAAGTAATCCGGTGGACCAAACCACACCTCCCACACAGCCTTATTCCCCAGAGGCCCCCCTCCGCCCCCCCCTTGTACTGCCTCCCCCCCGCCCGTTTGCTCAATGGGCACACGGAAGAGTGGTCATGGTGGCAGAACTGAAGGCTATGCTTGGGGTCTTGGGCCTGTGCTGCCCCTCACCAAGGCTGACCTGGCTGAGGCTGGCGATAAGAGCCTAATCCACCCCTCTGCAGAGACCAGACCCAGGTTCTGGGCTTGGCTCTGTGTCCCACCTCATGGCAGGTTGATGACATGGCAGCTGTTCATCATGGAAGGGGTAGAGATTCATCCTCATGAAACAGACACATAGTCTGGAAGACTTGGGTGTGTCTCCCCCCTCCCTCCCCGCCACAGTTCCACTTCCGGGATCACCGTCCATCAGCTCCCAGAATGCCCTAGCCACCATCATGGTGCTCCTCAGGGTGCTGCTTCTGATCAGGGAACTCAAGTCACAGTGAGGGACGTGAGTCATCGGCTCGTATGCATGGAGTAACTGGTCTTATTATGTGCCCCAAATTGGTGGCCTAATAGAAAGGTTGAATGGCTAGCGGAGAGTCAGTTGTGTTCTCTTTTACGGGACATGGAAAACGTGAGTCTGAGACCATTATCTGGAGCTGTCCCTCCATAGCCAGGACACCTGGGTTCAGGAGACAAGAGAGAGTCTCCTGTCACTATCGTGCTTAATAACTCACTCCCAGAGTTTGTTCTCATCATGGCAACTTGGTTCACTGAGGGCTTGGTTCCCAAGGCTTGCACCAGGGGACACATCAATGGTCCCATGCATTTGGAAGATAAAAACTGTTCCTTGGCCTTTCTGGACTTATGCTATTGAACCAACAGTCAAGAAAGAGGGTCATCTGCTCTCTAGAAGGATTGATCTCAGTTGCCAAGGGACTCTGGGTTGCTGCTATGAAATGGGGGGAGGAGGGAAGGAGAACCGTGTCTGGGTCAGGGGTTCTTGAGGTGTCTCTTACCCCTCCCACACTCCATACTGAAGATTCATGGAAAACTATGCCAAACCCTCCCCTTAAATAAAGGCAGGACGATGTGGGGCTCAGACTCTTCAGTACCAAAGACTTGGGTCATCCCCCCAGGTGAAGAACCCTGACCCTCTGAGGGTTTGGTTGAGAAAGGGGTGGGAGGGGGCGTATGGAATGAGTGATGGGAGAAGGAAACCAGAGGTACCTGCCATGGCCCCAGGGTCATTTGAAAAAAGGATTATAGGAGCTTTGCATATATTCAGCATACTGACTACACGCCCCTGTTTACTACTGTATGCTAGCCACTTCCTTCTTCTCCTTTTCTCATTTTCATTTTATATATAAGAGGTTGCAAGTTAACTTGGCAATTTAGTCTTTGGTCAGTGAACTGTGATGCCTTTGAGGAGTGAGGAGGTTAGAGCTGGCGGTGGATGCAATGAGTCTTGGGGCCGTGGAGCTCCTCATTTTGGAGAAAGAGCGTGTTCACTTGTAAGACAGAGCTGCCTCTCGTTAGGTGCAGATTGCTCTGCTGGCTGTGGCATGGAAACTCGGGGGTGTGCACGCGCGTGCCTAGAGAAACCAGAGGAGCGGACCCTCCTGCTTGCAGAGTTCACTGCTCTCACCTCCAATTCACCCTCTGTTGCCTGATTTGTGGAAATGGAAATGGGCACCTTTCCCTTTCCAGGTAGGCATGAGGATAAACGTTGTCAGTAGGGGACCGTGGGGAGACCCTGTATCCCGTCCCCGTCCCCGTCCCCCATCTATTTCAACAGCACTGGCTTCCCAGGCACCCATGTCTCATAGGGCTCATGGATGTTTTGTGTGACACATGTGGCTTCTCCGGAACTCACTATGGCATAAGCTTCCCGGGGGTGGGGGAGGGGAAGTGCAGGAAGCTTCTACAGGACCCGGCCCCTGGAGCACACGGGGCCCTAGCCCCCAGCAGCCCCTTGAAGTGGTGTCATAGCGTCAGAATCCAGAGTCACCTCCCTAGAAACCAATTCTCCTGACACCCACTGAAGAGTGGATTTATGGCAAGACCTGGAGGGCAGGTTTCCCAGCAAGTTCCACGAGCCTGGCCTCCCAGTGACTTCCCTGGCACTCAGTGAACCATAAGTGAGCCCCCTCTGTCCGGGTCAAGATCCCAGCCCTGAGGCCTCTTCCTTAGGTACCTACCCTCTCTCAGCCTGAGCTAACGGCTGCCCCTCCTGTTTGCGTTTCGGGATTCTAGACTGTTCATGTCTTACCAGCCGATCACTTGTTATTCTGATCCCACGGTTGCGGTTAAAATTCTTAGTGTTCAACTTTCCCTTCTCGTATTCCTACGTGGTTTCTGTCTCCTGGTGGGACCTTCACTTAGCCTGTGGGCTGGGTGACAGGCAGAGCACCCTGCAGGGTGCCAGGGAGGGTGGGGACACACTCAGGGACTCTGAAATCTGAGCCATGTCCAACCACCTGCAGTGTCGGGGAGGGGAGGCTGACGGTTGCGCCACAACTCAGAGGAGAGGATGCAGGTCCCAGGTCCACCTCAGGCCTGTGACCTCCCCTCCCTGGGCCTCCTCATGTGTAAACACAGGAGCCAGTGCTGGGACTCCAGGTGGGGGATCGCTTTGGCTCTCCACAGAGTGTGGGGCTGAATTATGGGGCTCAGCCCACCAGGCAGACCCCGTGGAATCCATCTGGCGATGTGGGCCATTAACTCCTTCTATGTCTTAGCAGTGCCAGATGTGGGCAAACGGGGATGTGGGGGGGATTCTAGGGGGCAGGAGGACAAGAATTGCATAATTCCTTTGGGAGACTCAGTTTCACTAAGAGGTCTCAGCCGCCCTGTCTCACAGATGTTGCTGAACTCCTGTTCGGTGGTGGGCACTGTGCTGGGCGCTGGGGTGTTGTGGGCAATGATGCAGACGTGGTCACTGGCCACCTGGGAGGTGGCAAGTGTGGGATGGGTGGATGTGAATTAAATAATCCCCCACAGTGTAGGGACGCCCCTGATGGGGGGTAGTGGGATGTCATGGGGGTGACCCAGGACCAGCCCCTTCTTTCCCTGCATCTCAGGCTTCTTATCTGTGACACGGGTGGCATGCATCCCCCAAGGAGAGGTTGGGGGTGAAGCGAAGTCTTTCCTGTAAAGTGTGTGGTAGGTGCCCCCACACTGGTTATTATTATGATAATTATCATATTATTATGATAATTATTTTGAGCGCTTTTATGAGAAGCATACACACGAATAAGAACTAATTGTCACCATTTTAAGAGTGCCCTTGCTCACGGTCCTGCTTCCTGGTCCAGACCCGGAGAGCTAAGCGGCTTCCTACTCAGCCATGGGGTCAAGCTCTGAATACTGGCAGGTCCCTGGGTCCCTCCCCCTGCCTGGGACTCCCCAGAGGGCAAGGTCATAGTAGCCACACACCAGGAGACCGCTGGGCTGAACAGGAGGGGGTGGGGTAGAGACCACATCTGGTCTTCTCTGGAAACTCTCCTTTGTCTGGAGGTGAAGCCGCTTGGAAGCCACCACCCTTACTCAACCATCGTCTTCTCAACCCGCCACAAAGTCATCTGTCACCCCTGGCCACGGCCTCAGCCTGGCTTTAGGGAGTCATGCTGGATGGAAGGCTCTGGGCTGGCTGGAGAGACCCCTGGACCACCCAGCAGATTCCCATTTCAGAGGAGGCCACTGAGGGCCAGGGTCTGGCTTTGCTCACCATGGCGTCCTTGCCCCTTGCGTGATGCACAGGGGCTTAATAAAGACTTGTACAATGGGCTGGTGAATTAGCAAATGACTGTGGGGACACCTGGCCCAGCTGGTGAGTGATGGAGTGGGCCCCCAAGGTAGGTCTCTCAGTGGCACCCCCCTGCCCCCGCACTGACCTCCCCAGTGCTCTCACGAGGGCACAGCCCATCCTGTGTGTTCCCTATGCTGCTTTTATTCTTCATTTCATCTCAACTCTCAGAGTGAGCATCACAGAGCCCATTTTACAGGTGAGGGAAGGGAGGCTTGGAGAGGGGAAGGGACTAACCAGCTCAGCTGGGCCGAGAGGGGCTGGGAAGGAACATCTCGACAGGCCAGCCTCCTCGCTGACCCGCCGACCAG
>PISX010025949.1:0-25337 GCA_004024625.1 Mellivora capensis | reverse complement strand
GCCATTCGCAATGATGTGGATGGAACTAGAGGGTATCATGCTTAGTGAAATAAGTCAATCAGAGAAAGACAACTATCATATGATATCCCTGATATGAGGAAGTGGAGATGCAACATGGGGGACTAGGGGGGCAGAAAAAGAAGAAAAGAAACAAGATGGGATTGGGAGGGAGACAAACCATAAGTGACTCTTAATCTCATTTTAGTTTTATATTTAAGTCTTAATAAATCTGTAATTTTAAAAATGTAAGATGAAAGATATGAATCTATTTTTAATTAGTATCTGGCCAGTTTTCCCAGTATCATTTATTAAATAATACATTATTTCTTGTCATTAATTTAAAGTTAACATTTTGTTATTTAATATAGTCTCAATTAGGTTTTTTTAAAAAATATTTTTTATTTATTTGACAGAGATCACAAATAGGCAGAGAGGCAGGCAGAGAGAGAGGGGGAAGCAGGTTCTCCGCTGAGCAGAGGGCCCGATGCGGGGCTCGATCCCAGGACCCCGAGACCATGACCCGAGCCGAAGGCAGAGGCTTAACCCACTGAGCCACCCAGACGCCCCTCAATTAGGTTTTATGTAGTAAATACTTGTTTGGTTGTAACCACATAGTTACCAGTATGTTTTCTCACTATCTTTTCTCAGACTTTTTAAACTGGGATTGTCTTCCTTCTGATTAAGTATATCCTTTAGAGTCTTTAAAAAATTTTTTCATTCTTTGAAGGTAAAATACAGGTTTTGTTATAGGTAGAACTTCTTTGTTTCACTGGTTTTACATTACTTGAGATTGGCAGTTATTTTCTCTTAGCACATTGTAATTATTTTCTGTTTCCCACTATTGTTATTGAAAAGTCAGTTGTCAGTCTAATTATTGTTCCTTTGTTGGTGCTTTGTCCTTTCTTTCTGGCTGTATTTAATTTATTTTTCTCTCTTCATGTTCTGCAGTTTTACTGCAGTATGTCTAGGAGTATATTATTTCAGGACAGTATGTGAACATGGAATACACTGGGGTTTTTGAATCTGAGGATTGGAATCTTTTATCAATTCTGGAAAAAATATCATTCATTGCCTGACCAGAATGGAACTGTGATTGGACATGTATTAGACCCTCTTACTCTACTCCATAGTTCTTAACATTTTTATTTTTATTTTCTTGGAAATAATCCTTTGTTGTCTTTTTTCCCCAACTTCATTGAGATGTAATTGACATGTAACATTGTGTACATTCAGGGTGTACAGTGTGATGATTTCATATATGTATAGATTGCAAAATGATTACCATAATAAAGTTAACACATTTATCACTTCATATTTAACAGTTTTTCTTTTTTATGAAGAGAACTTTAAAAAATTTTTATTTTAATTTAGTTAACATAAAGTGTTATATTAGTTTCAGGTGTACAAAATAGTGATTCAGCAGATCCATACATCATGCCGTGATCATCACAAGTTCACTCCTTAATTTTCATCACCTATTTAATCCATCTCCCTCTCCCCCCCGTAATCATCAGATTGTTCTCTGTAATGAAGAGGCTGTTTCTTGCTTTGACTCTCTTTCATTTTTAGCTTTGCTTGTTTGTCTTATTTCTTAAATTCCACAAATGAGTGAAATCATACTGTATTTATCTTTCTCTGATTCATTTCATTTATCATTTACTCTCTAGCTCCATCAATGTTGTTGCAGATGGCAAGCTTTTATTCCTTTTTATGGCTGAATAATATTCCACTGTGTGTATGTACCATATCTTCTTTATCTATTCATCAGTTGATGGAAACTTGGGCTGCTTCGATATCTGACTGTTGTAAATAATGCTGCAAGAAACATGGGGTGCATGTGTCCCTTTGAATTAGTGCTTTTGTATTCTTTGGTAAATATTTGGAGAGAACTTTTAACATTTGCTGTCTTAGTAACTTTTTTAGAAAAGATTTTATTTGAGAGAGTGAGTGAGAGAGAGAGAGAGAGTACAAGCAGGAGTAGAGGGAGAGGGAGAAGCAGACTCCCCACTGAGCAGGGATCCCAATGTGGAACTTAATCCCAGGGCCCCGGGATCATGACCTGAGCTGTAGTACAGTTATCCAAGTGAGCCACCCAGGTGCCCCCGTCTTAGTAACTTTCAAGTATACAATACAATGTTGTTAAGTATAGTTATCATGATGTACATTAAATCCCTGGCACTTATTGATTTTATTACTGAAAGTTCATACTCTATCCATTTCACCTACCCTTCTGTCTCTGGCAACTACCAATCTACTTTCTGTTCCCATGAGTTCATTTTTTCTAGATTTCACAGTTTTTCTAGTATTTATTTCTTTGTATGACTTATTTCACTTAGCACAATGCCCTCAGGGTTCATCTATGTTGTCCCAAATGGCAGGATTTCCTTTTTTTTATGGCTGAATAATATTCCATTTTTTGTATATTCTACATTTTCTTCATCCATTCATTTGTTGATAAGACACTTAGGTTGTTCCATGTCTTGGCTATTGTAAATCATGGTGTGATGAACATGGGAGTGCTGATAATCTCTTACAGATAGTGCATAAGATTTCCCTTTTCTCCGCATTCTTGCCAATACTTATCTCTTGACTTTTTGATATTAGTCATTCTAACAGGTGTGAAGTGATATCGCATGTGGTTTGACTTGCATTTCCCTAATGATTAGTGATGTTGAACACCTTTTCATGTACCTGTTGGTCATTAGTATATCTTCTTTGGAAAAAAATCTGTTTAGGTCCTTTTCCCATTTTTAATCTGATTATTTAAAGAAATTTGCTATTGGTATGAGTACCTTATATATTTTGGATAATAACCCCTTACAGACATATGGTTTGCATATATTTTCTCCCACCCCATACATTGTCTTTTCATTTTGTTGGTGGTGTCCTTTGCTGTGCAGAAGCTTTAGTTTCATATAGTCCCACTATTTACTTTTGCTTTTTTTCTTGTGCTTTTGGTTTAATATCCCAAAAATCATTGCCAAGACCAAGGTCAAGGATTTTCTTCCCTTGTTTTAAGAACATATGGCTTCAGGTCTTACATTTAAATCTTTTATCAATTTCTAGTAAATTTTTTTTGAGTGGTGTAAGATAGGGGCCCAGTTTCATTCTTTTTCATGTGGCTATCCAGTTTCTCCAGCACCATTTATTGAGGAGACTATCTTTTTCTTATTGACTATTCTTGGCTTTCTTGTCAAATTTTAGTAGCCTGTATATGCATGAGTATTTCTGGGCTCCCAGTTCTGTTCCCCTGGTCTGTGTGTCTGTTTGTATTCCACTACCATATTGTTTTGATTATTATAACTTTGTAATATGGTTTGAAAGTAGGGAGTGTGATGTCTCCAGATTTGTTTGTCTTTCTCAGGATTGTTTTAACTCTGCAGGGTCTTTTGGGATTCCATGAGAATTATAGGATTATTTTCTTCTTTCTTTTTAAAAGATTTTATTTGTTTATTGAAGAGAAAGAGAGAGAGGAAGCACACAAGCAGGGGGAGCAGCAGGCAGAGGGAGAAGCAGGCTCCCCAATGAGAAAGGAGCTCGATGCAGGACTCAATTCCAGGACCCTGAGATCATGACTTGAGCTGAAGGCAGATGCTTAACTGACTGAGCCACACAGGCATCCCTGGGTTTTTTTTTCTCCTTCTTCTTCTTTTTTTATTTCTATGAAAAATTCCATAGAAATATCATTCAATCTATGGATAGTTTTGGGTAGTATGAACACTTTTTAAAATAATTTTTTTTATTTTTTAATAAACATATAATATATTATTAGCCCCAGGGGTACAGGTCTGTGAATTGCCAGGTGTACATACTTCACAGCACTCACCATAACACATATCCTCCCCAGTGTCCATAACCCCACCCCCCTCTCCCTACCCCCCTCCCCCAAGCAACCCTCAGTTTTTTGTGAGATTAAGAGTCTCTTATGGTTTGTCTCCCTCCTGATCATATCTTGTTTCATTTATTCTTTTCCTACTCCCCAAACCCTCCACATTGCATCTCCACTTCCTCATATCAGAGAGATCATGTGATAGTTGTCTTTCTCCGATTGACTTATTTCGCTAAGCATAATACCCTCTAGTTCCATCCATGTCATCGCAAATGGCAATATTTCATTTCTTTCTTTTTTTTTTTTAAAAGATTTTATTTATTTATTTGACAGATAGAGATCACAAGTAGGCAGGGGTGGGAGGGGGAAGCAGGCTCCTCGCCAAGCAGGAAGCCCGACACAGGGCTTGATCCCAGGACCCCGGAATCATGACCTGAGCCAAAGGCAGAGGCTTTAACTCACTGAGCCACCCAGGCGCCCCAAGATTTCATTTTTGATGGCTGTATAGTATTCCATTATATATATATACCACATATACTTTATCCATTCATCTCTTGTTGGACATCTAGGTTCTTTCCATAGTTTGGCTATTGTGGACATTGGTGCTATAAACATTCAGGTGCATGTGCCCCTTCGGATCACTACGTTTGTATCTTTAGGGTAAATACTCAGTAGTGCAATTGGTGGGTCGAAGGGTAGCTCTATTTTCAACTTTTTGAAGAACCTCCATGCTGTTTTCCAGAGTGGTTGCACCAGCTTGCATTCCCACCAACAGTGTAGGAGGGTTCCCCTTTCTCTGCATCCTCGCCAGCATCTGTCACTTCCTGACTAGTTAATTTTAGCCATTCTGACTGGTGTGAGGTGGTATCTCATTGTGGTTTTGATTTGTATTTCCCTGATGCCTAGTGATGTGGAGCACTTTTTCATGAGTCTGTTGGCCATCTGGATGTCTTCTTTGCAGAAATGTCTGTCATGTCCTATCCCCATTTTTGGATTGTATTATTTTTCCTTTGGGTGTTGAGTTTGATAAGCTCTTTATAGATTTTGGATACTAGCCCTTTATCTGATATGTTGTTTGCAAATATCTTCTCCCATTTTGTCAGTTGTCTTTTGGTTTTGTTAACTGTTTCCTTTGCTGTGCAAAAGCTTTTGATCTTGATGAAGTCCCAATAGTTCATTTTTGCCCTTGCTTCCCTTGCCTTTGGCGATGTTCCTAGGAAGAAGTTGCTCTAGCTGAGGTGGACAAGATTGCTGCCTGTGTTCGTCTCAAGGATTTTGATGGATTCCTTTCTCACACTGAGGTCCTGCATCCATTTTGAGTTTATTTTCATGTGTGGTGTAAGGAAATGATCCAGTTTCATTTTTCTGCATGTGGCTATCCAATTTTCCCAACACCATTTGTTGAAGAGGCTGTCTTTTTTCCATTGGACATTCTTTCCTGCTTTGTTGAAGATTAGTTGACCATAGAGCTGAGAGCCAATTTCTGGGCTCTCTACTCTGTTCCATTGATCTATGTATCTGTTTTTGTGCCAGTACCATGCTGTCTTGATGATGACAGCTTTGTAGTAGAGCTCTTGAAGTCAGGAATTGTGATTCCACCAACTTTGGCTTTCTTTTCCAACATTCCTCTGGCTATTCGAGGTCTTTTCTAGTTCCATATACATTTTAGGATTATTTGTTCCATTTCTTTGAAAAAAATGGGTGGGATTTTGATAGGGATTGCATTAAATGTGTAGATTGTTTTAGGTAGCATAGACGTTTTCACAATATTTGTTCTTCCAATCCATGAGCATGGAACAATTTTCCCTTTCTTTGTGTCTTCCTCGATTTCTTTCATGAGTACTTTATAATTCTGAGTATAGATTTTTAGCCTCTTTGGTTAGGTTTATTCCTAGGTATCTTATGGTTTTGGGTACAATGGTAAATGGGATTGACTCCTTTATTTCTCTTTCTTCTGTCTTGTTGTTGGTGTAAAGAAACACAACTGATTTCTGTGTGTTGATTTTATATCCTGACACTTTCTTGAATTTCTGTACAAGTTCTAGCAGATTTGGAGTGGAGCCTTTTGGATTTTACACATATAGTATCATATCATCTCCAAAGAGTGAGAGTTTGACTTCTTCTTTGCCAATTTGGATGCCTTTAATTTCTTTTTGTTGTCTGATTGCTGAGGCTAGTACTATGTTGAATAGCAGTGGTGATAATGGACATCCCTGCCATGTTCCTGACCTTAGCGGAAAATATCTCAGTTTTTCTCCATTGAGAATGATATTTGCGGTGGGTTTTTCATAGATGGCTTTGATAATATTGAGGTATGCACCCTCTATCCCTACACTTTGAAGAATTTTGATCAGGAAGGGATGCTATACTTTGTCAAATACTTTTCCAGCATCTATTGAGAGTATCATATGGCTTTTGTTCTTTCTTTTATTAATGTATTGTATCACATGATTGATTTGCAGATGTTAAACCAACTTTGCAGCCCTGGAATAAACCCCACTTGGTCGTGGTGAATAATCCTTTTAATGTACTGTTGGATCCTATTGGTAGTATTTTGATGAGATGTTTCACATCTGTGTTCATTAAGGATATTGATCTGTAATTCTCTTTTTTGATGGGATCCTTGTCTGGTTTTGGGATCAAGGTAATGCTGGCCTCATAAAATGAATTTGGAAGTTTTCCTTCCGTTTCTATTTTTTGGAACAGTTTCAGGAGAATAGGAATTAATTCTTCTTTAAATGTTTGGTAGAATTCCCCTGGGAAGCCATCTGGCCCTAGGCTTTTGTTTGTTTGGAGATTTTTGATGACTGTTTCAATCTCCTTACTGGTTATGGGTCTGTTCAGGTTTTCTATTTCTTTCTAGTTCAGTTGTGGTAGTTTATATGTCTCTAGGAATGCATCCATTTCTTCCAGATTGTCAAATTTGTTGGTGTAGAGTTGCTTATAATATGTTCTTATAATTGTTTGTATTTCGTTGGTGTTGGTTGTGATCTCTCCTCTTTCATTCATGATTTTATTTATTTGGGTCCTTTCTCTTTTCTTTTTGATAAGTCTGGCCAGGGGTTTATCAATCTTATTCATTCTTTCAAAGAACCAGCTCCTACTTTTGTTGATTTGTCCTATTGTTTTTTGGTTCCTATTTCATTGATTTCTGCTCTGATCTTTATGATTTCTCTTCTCCTGCTGGGTTTAGGCTTTCTTTCTTGTTCTTTCTCCAGCTCCTTTAGGTGTAGGGTTAGGTTGTGTATTTGAGACCTTTCTTGTTTCTTGAGAAAGGCTTGTACCACTATATATTTTCCTCTCAGGACTGCCTTTGTTGTGTCCCACAGATTTTGATCCGTTGTGTTTTCATTATCATTTGTTTCCATGAATTTTTAAAATTCTTCTTTAATTTCCTGGTTGACCCATTCATTCTTTAGAAGGATGCTGTTTAGTCTCCATGTATTTGGGTTCTTTCCAAATTTCCTCTTGTGATTGAGTTCTAGCTTCAGAGCATTGTAGTCTGAAAATATGCAGGGAATGATCCCAATCTTTTGATACTGGTTGAGACCTGATTTATGACCCAGGATGTGATGTATTCTGGAGAATGTTCCATGTGCACTAGAGAAGAATGTGTATTCTGTTGCTTTGGGATGAAATGCTCTGAATATATCTGTGATGTCCATCTGGTCCAGTGTGTCATTTAAGGCCTTTATTTCCTTGTTGATCTTTTGCTTGGATGATCTGTCCATTTCAGTGAGGGGAGTGTTAAAATCCCCTGCTATTATTGTATTATTGTTGATGTGTTTCTTTGATTTTGTTATTAATTGGTTTATATAGTTGGCTGCTCCCACGTTAGGGGCATAGATATTTAAAATTTAAAATTGTTAGATCTTGTTGGACAGACCCTTTGAGTGTGATATAGTGTCCTTCCTCATCTCTTATTATAGTCTTTGGCTTAAAATCTAATTGATCTGATATAAGGATTGCCACCCCAGCTTTCTTCTGATGTCCATTAGCATGGTAAATTGTTTTCCACCCCCTCACTTTAAATCTGGAGGTGTCTTTGTGTCTAAAATGAGTTTCTTGTAGGCAACATATTGATGGGTTTTGTTTTTTTATCCATTCTGATACCCCGTGTCTTTTGATTGGGGCATTTAGCCCATTAACCTTCAGGGTAACTATTGAGAGATATGAATTTAGTGCCATTGTATTGCCTGTAAGGTGACTGTTACTGTATATTGTCTCTGTTCCTTTCTGATCTACTATTTTTAGGGTCTCTCTTTGCTTAGAGGACCCCTTTCAATATTTTCTGTAGAGCTGGTTTGGTGTTTGCAAATTCTTTCAGTTTTTGTTTGTCCTGGACGCTTTTTATCTTTCCTTCTATTTTCAGTGATAGCCTAGCTGGATATGGTATTCTTGGATGCATGTTTTTCTCATTCAGTGCTCTGAATATATCATGCCAGTTCTTTCTGGCCTGCCAGGTCTCTCTGGATAAGTCTGCTGCCAATCTAATATTTTTACCATTGTATGTTACAGACTTCTTTTCCCGGGCTGCTTTCAGGATTTTCTCTTTGTCGCTAAGACTTGTAAATTTTACTATTAGGTGACAGGTTGTGGACCTCTTCTTGTTGATTTTGAGGGGGGTTCTCTGCACCTCCTGGATTTTGATGCTTGTTCCCTTTGCCATATTAGGGAAATTCTCTACAATAATTCTCTCCAATATACCTTCTTCTCTCCTCTCTCTTTATTCTTCTTCTGGAATCCCAATTATTCTAATGTTTTGCCTTATGGTATCACTTGTCTCTCAAATTCTCCCTCATGGTCCAGTAGTTGTTTGTCTCTCTTTTGCTCAGCTTCTTTATTCTCTGTCATTTGGTCTTCTATATCACTAATTCTTTCTTCTGCCTCATTTATCCTAGCAGTAAGAGCCTCCATTTTTGATTGCACCTCACTAATAGCTTTTATGATTTCAACTTGGTTAGATTTTAGTTCTTTTATTTCTCCAGAAAGGGTTTTTATTTCTCCAGACAGGGTTTCTCTAATATCTCCCATGCCTTTTTCAAGCCTGGCTAGCACCTTGGGTATCATCATTCTGAACTCTAGATCTGACATATTACCAATGTCCGTATTGATTACATCCCTAGCCTTTAGTACTTCCTCTTTTTCTTTTTTTTGTGGTGAGTTTTTCCGCCTTGTCATTTTATCCAGATAAGAATATATGAAGAAGCAAATAAAATACTAAAAGTGTGGCAAACACCCCAGGAAAATGTGCTTCAGCCAAATCAGAAGAGACCCTAAATTGTGGGGGTAAGAAAGGGGGTAAAAAGAAGTTCAGGAAAAAAAAATTAAAAAAAGAAAACAAATAAAGAAAAAATATAAAAAAGAAAAAATATATATATTAGACTTGTGATTAGAACAGGGTCACTCACTTAATTTTGGGAGTATTTTGGTCTCTTAGAGGAAACTACCTCCCAAAATTTTAAAGAATGAAAAACATATAAGGGTAAATACAATGAAGGGATGGAATAAAGATGAAAAATTTTTTTTAATTAAAAAAAATTCTAAAAAAAGAGTTGACAAGATAAGTTGGTTGGGAGAATAAAGAAAAAGAAAGTGGAGAGAATTTGCTCAGGCTGGAGACTAGAACAAAGTCTTGTGCTAGATTTAGGTATATTTTGATCTATTAGAAGTTGTATCCCAAATTTTTTTACAAGGAAAAACCCTATTTGTATACAAAAAATAAAGTTAGATTCAATGAAGGATAAAATATGACTATAATAATGAAGGTTCCAAAAAGATTTTTTTTAATGAAAGGTATTGGTATGATAAACTAGTTAAAAAACGTTAAAAGAGGAAAGAGTAAAAGTTAAAAAAAATTTAGCAGAAGAAAAAAAAATTAAAAAATTTAATTAACTTTGCAAGACTAGAAATCATGGGGAGAAAGCCATGAATTCCATGCTTTGCTTTCTCCTCCTCTGGAATTCTGCTATTCTTTTTGGTAAGTGAACTTGGTCTTGGTGGGATTTCTTGTTGATCTTCTGGGGGAGGGGCCTGTTGTAGTGATTCTCAAGTGTCTTTGCCCAAGGCGGGGTTGCACCGCCCTTACCAGGGGCCAGGCTAAGTAATCTGCTCGGGTTCGCTTTTGGGGGCTTTTGTTCCCTGAACACTTTCCGTAGAGTTCCAGAGGATGGGAATGAAAATGGTGGCCTCCCAGTCTCCGGCCGGGAGTAGCTGGGTTCTCAGGGCCCCACTTCTCAGTGCACCCTCAAAGAACAGTGCTCAATCACTCCTGTCTCCCTGGCCTCCGGCTGTGCTCTGAGCTCACCCAGCCTGTGACCAACATCTCTGTCTCTGGCACACAGCTCCCCCTGGAGTCGCTGAACCCCACAGATCCCTGAGCTCTTCCAGGGGGGTCTCCCTGGATCTTGTGGGGTCCCCACTCACAGAGCAGTGGCTTATGCCACAGATTACAGTTCAAGGTAACCCCGAGCTGAGAGCTCACTCCTCAGCTGTGTCTCTGTAGCCAGCTTCCCCGCTCTAATACCTGCGAGCTCTGCGACACTCAGACACCCCCGATCCTTCTGTGACCCCACGGGACCTGAGGCCACGTTGTCCCTGTGTGGGCTTCACCCCGATTTAGCCTCTGCAGCAAATGTCCCTTAGTGGAGCAGACTTTTAAAAGTTCTGATTTTGTGCTCCATTGCTCCGCCGCTTGCCAGGAGCTGGCTCCTCCCCCCCATGGTCTATCTTCCCGTTGCTTTGGATTCACTTCTCCGCTGGTGTCCTACCTTTCAGAAAATGGTTGATTTTCTGTTTCTAGAATTGTTGCTCTTCTCTTCGATCTCCTGTTGGATTTGTAGGTGTTTGGAATGGTTTGATAAGCTATTTAGCTGATCTCCTGCTACCTGATGTCTTCTCAGCCTGCTACTTCTCCCCATCTTGACTCCTCCCCGGGTAGTATGAACATTTTTTTTTTTTAAGATTTTATTTATTTATTTGACAGACAGAGATCACAAGTAGGCAGAGAGAGAGAGAGGAGGAAGCAGGCACCCTGCTGAGCAGAAAGCCTGATGCAGGGCTCGATCCCAGGTCCCTGGGATCATGATCTGAGCTGAAGGCAGAGGTTTTAACCCACTGAGCCACCCAGGCGCCCCAGTATGAACATTTTAACAATATTAATTTTTCCAATCCATGGGCATGGGATATCTTTCCATTTATTTGTCTCTTTAATTTCTTTTATCTATATCTTGTAGTTTTTAGTGTAGAGATCTTTCACCTCCTTGGTTAAATTTATTGGTAAGTATTTTATTGTTTTTGATACTATTGTAAAATGGGATTTTTTCTTTTTTTTTTTCCAGATAATTTCTTGTTAGTGTAAGAAACAACTGTTTTTTGTATGTTGATTTTGTATCTTACAAATTTCCCGAGTCTGTTAGTTCTAACAGTTTTTTTTTTTTGATAGAGTCTTTAGGGTTTTTATATATGTCAGATCATATTATTTGCAAATGGAGATAATTTTACTTCTTTTCTGATTTGGATGTGTTTTATTTCTTTTTCCTGCCTAATTGCTCTGGCTAAGACTTCTAGTATTAGGTTGAATAGGAGTGGTAAGAGCAGGCACCCTTGTCTTGTTCCTGACCTTAGAGGAAAAGCTTTCAACCTTGAGGGTGATGTTAGCTATGGCCTTATTATCCATCACCTTTATTATGTCAAGGTATATCCTTCTATACTCAACTTTTTGGGAGTATTTGTCATGAGAAGATTTAAAATTGTTTCAAGTTGGGGCATCTGGGTAGCTCAGTGGGTTAAGCCTCTGCTTTCAGTTCAGGTCATGATCCCAGGGTCCTGGGATCAAGGCCTGCATTGGGCTCTCTGCTCAGCAGGGAGCCTGCTTCCCCCTCTCTCTCTGACTGCCTCTCTGCCTACTTGTGATCTCTCTCTCTCTGTCAAATAAATAAATAAAATCTTTAAAAAAATAAAATTGTGTCAAGTGCTCTTTATCTTTTAAATGATCGTGTGATTTTTATCTTTCTGTTAATGTAATGTAGCACTTTTATTGATTCATATTGTTCAGTCATCTTTGTATCCTAGGGATAAGTCCTACCTGATCATACTCTGTGATCTTTTTAATGTACAATTGAATTCATTTTGTTGGAATTTTGCTGAAAATTTTTGCATCTGTATTCACCAGGGGTATTGTCCTATAGTTTTCTTTTCTTGTGGTGTCCTTATCTAGTGTTGCTGTCAGGGCATTGTTGACTTTGTAAAATGAATTTGGGTGTATTTACTCCTCTTCATATTTATTGGAAGAGTTTGAGAAAGATTGGCATTCATTCTTCTTTAAATGTTTAGAATTCACCAGTGAAATATTCTGCTCCCAGGCTTTTCTTTTTAGGAGATTTTTGATTGCTGATTCGGCTTCTTATTTGTTAGTGGTCTGTCCAGATTTTCTATTTCTTCATGATCCAGTCTTGGTAGGCTGTGTTTCTAGGATTTTTCTCATTTCTCCTAGGTTGTTTAATTTGTTGATTCATATTTGCTCATACTCGTGTCTTATGATCCCTCATATTTGTGTAGTATCAGACCTGAACACTTGTTGCTATAAGTTCCAAACCCTTCTCCATCCCTATTTGATTTCCAGTAGGTTTGGCCCAGTAGCATTCCTCCTCCCCTCCATGGTCTCCAAGTAGGCCTCTTGGAACATGTCCCATAGAGTTAGTGAAGCTTGGGGTGCCTGGGTGGCTCAGTGGGTCAGGGTCCTGGAGTCCTGGGATCGAGCCCTGTGTTGGGTTTCCTGCCCAGTGGGGAGCTTGCTTCTCTCTCTCCCTGCCCCCAATTTGTGCTCTCTCTTTCTCTCAAAAAAAAAAAAAAAAAAAAAAAAAAGGCTAGAGAAGCTGAATGTTCACCTTGGGATCTCTTTTAACTACCAGAGAAACTAAGGCTGAGGGAGGGGCCTCTCAGTGCAGTCCTGTATTGGCCTGGGGGAAGTGCAGTGCTTTCAAGGTAAAACTTCTCATCTTACCCTCTGAATGTGGTCCTCCTTGGTTTCTGTGGCTCAAGGGGTATTTCAGCCTTACCCAAAGGGTTCTGGGATTTTTCACAATGGTGTCTTTTCTATGGATAGTTGCTAACTGTTCTTGTGAGGGGAATGGAGGTCAAGGACAACCTATGTTGCTGTAGTGATTATGTCATTAACCTCTTTTTCATCATTTCATCTCTTTATCTTTCTGGATTTAATTTTGGGTAATTTAAAAATATTTTATAGTCCACCAATTCTGTTTTTAGCTGTGTCTTGTTTGTTTTATCCCTCTGTCAAGATTTTATTTTCATTATTTTAATATCTATTTCTAGATTCTTCTTGTTTCTAATTCCAAGTGTTTAATTTTTCTTTTCAAAAGATTTTATTTATTTATTTGACATAGAGAGACACAGTAAGAGAGGGAACACAAGCAGGTGAGTGGGAGAGCGAAAAGCAGACTCCCCGCTGAGCAGGGAGCCCGATGTGGGCCTCCATCCCAGGACCCTGGGATCACAACCTGAGCCAAAGACAGACGCTTAACAACTGAGCCACCCTGGTGCCCCTTAATTATTCTTTATGGGCTCTGTTTCTTATAGTTTCAGGCCTTTCTTTTATTTCTTTAAATCATATTCAATATGATTATTTTATTTTCAGTGCATGAGAATTCCATTTGCAGATCTTTTTTGGGGTCTGTTATATGTTTCCAGTCATATTGCCTTATTTTTCTTGGTTTAGTAACTTTTTCTTTTTGACTGTGGACTCTTTGTTTTCTTTGAGGTTGTATCTCTGGGAAATATTTGAGTTCTGGATTGAAGCTGAGTTCCTCTAGGCAGGATTAGCATTGGCTTCTGTCAGTTGCTTAGTGGAACTACCAAGTTGGGACCATGTTGAATTAAATTCTGGCTAAGGATTTTTGTCCTCATAGGTGGTGTGAATTTGGACTACAAAATCATGGATAAACTAGCTTGTTATTAATTATTAGGGGATTTCTTCCTGCTTTCATTTAGTGCCAAAGTAAAAACAGGCAAGATTTTGCCATCACCCTCTTTTTAAAAGTTTTCATTTATATCCAGTTAGTTAATATACAGTATAATGTTAGTTTCAGGTGTACAATTTAGTGATTCAACACTTATATACAACACCCAGTGCTCATCACAATTAGTGCCCTCCTTAGTCCTCATCACCTATTTAATCCATCCCCCACCCACCTCACCTCTGGTGACCGTCAGTTTGTTCTCTTAATCAAGTATGTCCCTTGATTTGCTTTTCTCTCTTTTTTGTCCCCCTTTGCTCATCTGTTTTGTTTCTTAAATTCCACATATGAGTGAGATCATACAGTATTTGTCTTTCTCTGACTTATTTTGCTTAGCATAATACTCTCTAGCTCCATCTGCATCATTGCAAATGGCAAGATTTCATTTTTTTTTTTTTTGCCATCCCTTGTTGTGCAGTGGAGTTCATTTTGTATTTGAGAATGAAGTGCTCTCGCTGTATGTGTGGTTTATTAGTTTACTCATTTACAGTAGATCCTAGGAATGATCTCTCTGTAGAGATCTGTGCAGCCATCAGAGTAGAAACTTAAGGTCCTTAGGGTTCAGCAGAAACTTTAGGGCAGAAGTCAGTTTTAGAGCTTGTTTATCTGTATGGGTGCCTGTTTTCACTTCATTTTTGGGCTCTCTGTGTATTTTGCTTTTTTCTTGCCCAGTTTTGCACTGAATTACATTAAAAAATTTTTTTTTGCCATTTTATCCAACATGTTATTCTTTCTTTCTTGAGAGTTGTTCATCCACTCTTACCCACCATGTTGCTTTAAGTGGAAGTCCTTGGTGATCTTTATTTCCTCTTTATTTTATTCCTATATTTTTAGCATTGACGTTGATAATAAGAAACTTCAGTGCAACTATAAAATGAGACTCTCTAGTGTTTAAATGTTAAATGGGAAAATTTGAACGTTAGAGAAATAACTTTATATATGAACTATGATAGTTTTCTTAATATAGATGAGTTTTCAGCTTCTCTAGTACTTCTGGTAAATTTGGCACAATGTTGACTTCTAAAAATTCATTTATTTCCATGTTAACAGTCTATTCCTTCTTTTGTAATGTTAACAAATGATTTTTAATTAAAGATAGCTATCCATTCTCCTCTAGCTAAATCCTTGATGAACTTTTGTTTTCTCTGCCACAGTCATACTTAAGGCTTTAATGTTAGTGATTGTTATCATTTAGCCAGGAGCATTAAAATCACCAGTTCCCTTTGAAAGACCTGATTTAATCAACTTCATTAGCAATCTACTTAATGCAATCATAGGCTAATGAAATAAAAAAAAGAAAATTAGTACATTATGCCAGCTAAACTATTGGAATCTATAAAGTTTAATAGGAAATTAAAATCATAAAATCTTTGTTATAGACCCTATTTCAGTTCTTTCTTCCTCAGTGGGAGAGAACCTATAGCATTATCATTATTTTTTAAAAATTTGAGTATAGTTGACATGCAGTATTAGATTAGTTTCAGGTGTACAACATATTGACAATTTCATAAATTATACTATGTTCACCACAAGTGTAGCTACCATTTGTCATCACACATTGCTATTACAATGTCATTGACTATATTATATAACATCATTATTATCTAAAATATTTGATGCTGCCTTTGCAAGTGTGTAAAGCTGCTTTTATATTATTTTTATTCCTGTCATACTCTGGTATAAAGAACTAACTGCATTTGAAAGCTTATTAAAGATAGTTTAAGATAGGAGATTTGAAAGAAAATAAGCTGATGAAATTCCTTTTCTCAAGAAATTTTTTTTCAGATCACACTAGAAGAAGGTATATTTGATCTTTCCCTTCAAAAATCATCAGGTTATTTTAAGCTTAGGTTAGCTAAATTTTCAGAGGTGGTCAGAAACATCATTGTTATTACCAGGTATGTTACCATAAAGTGAAGAGCATTTTATTTTATTTATTTATTTTTTAAAGATTTTACTTATTTATTTGACAGAGAAAGACACAGTGAGAGAGGGAACACAAGCAGGGGGGGTGGGAGGGGAGGAGCAGGTTCCCCGCTGAGTGGGAGCCCAATGCAGAGCTCCATCCCAGGGATCATGACCTGAGCCAAAGGTCGACAATGATTGAGCCACCCAGGTGTCCCTATTTATTATGTTCTTACTAGTTTCTTTTTCAGAAGATATCCTTACTTTTTTGGGGGAAATTTTTAAAAATTTTATTTATTTATTTATTTTGTCTTTTACATCCTGACTGCAAGTTGGAATTCCAAGTCCTAATGTAGGTTGTGGTACTGGTGTTGGTACCTAGAGTCTTAACTTATGAGCCTCCCATTTCTTTTTTTTTTTTTTTAAGATTTTATTTATTTATTTGACAGAGAGAGAGATCACAAGTAGGCAGAGAGGCAGGCAGAGGGAGAGGGAGAAGCAGGCTCCCCGCTGAGCAGAGAGCCCGATGTGGGGCTCGATCCCAGGACCCTGAGATCATGACCTGAGCTGAAGGCAGAGGCTTTAATCCACTGAGCCACCCAGGTGCCCCGAGCCTCCCATTTCAATAGGGGTATTTTGATTCAATTTATGGAGCTGCCATTTTAATATGGATATATTAGGTCTGAGGTTCTGTCTTGAAAGTCATACCTGTGTGGTAAGCTGTTTGTGATGTTTTAGTTATGTTAATTTTGATTTATTAATTGATAGCACAGGAAAAGAGTGAGACAGATTCCTGTCTCTGTTTCTTCATGCGTAGAGTATCTCCTATGTAGTATTCCCTCCATATATGACTTTTAAAATTTTCATTGTGAGCTGTCAAAATAATGTCACATTCTGCTTTTTTTCCTATGTGAAATCAACAGGAAAACCAGATAGGCAATAGAGAGGGAACTATTAATCAAATGACAACAACATTTTTTCCACATGAATCAAATTAAGCAAAACTCTGTAACTAAATACTGAGTATAGTGATGTTCTATCAAAAAAGCAAAATGAATTTAAATTATCATATTTTTAGCACATTGTCAGAGGTGTCACCTGTAGAGATTCCCATGTGTAGTGATGATATTGTCTAATAAAATGTCACTTTAATATGTTTTTATATTATTTTAAGTAAAAATGTATTTAAAAGAAAACATGCATGTAATGTCTCAGCATTTCTTGCACATTTCCACATTATCAAATTTTCATGTCATTCCATCTGTCTTTATTTTCAATATTAAATGCCCTGGTTCAATTTAATTCAATCAAACATTGATTTCACATTTACTGTGTGTCACTTTTATCTTTCTCCCTCTTCTAAGCTCCTATATAACGTGCTGTCTGTACCACTTATATGGCACTGATTGATGTATTACCGTTTTTTTGTGTGTAAGTCTTATCTACTTGACTACATTTCATGGTCCTGAAGTTTAGGAAATTATAGTTCTCTGTTTCTTCTGGAGTGCCTATTACCTAGGTACACAGTAGGTAATCAGTAAATATCGGCTGATGGGATTAAATGAGTTAATCTGTGTAATGGTACCTACTGAGACATGAAGCAGCAAGGGATGGGTAAATAAAATTATTAAATTAACAGTAAATTAAATAAAAAACAAATCCTAAGGTTGGTATATTTTAGGAAGTGTATTTAGGGCCTACCATGGTGCTGGGCATAAACAAGGGGACAATAAATGTTTGGTAAATGATTCAGATAAATTTGTATAGTGGTAATTTTGCTGAGGTGAGGTCTTTTTGGTGTCAACTAGATATGGTTGAGATCACTTAGTAGAAATACATAATCTGAGGGAAAGGTATTGTGGGATTTAATTAAAAGGTATTAGGATAAAGGACAATTTGTCCTTAGCTGAACATGTGTTGATAAGAGTGCAGGATGTGGAATGAAATAGAGGTAAGGAGTGGGTTTCCCTCCTGGTTAGAGCAGGTAGGTAGGTGGGTGTAGAATCAAGTACTGGCAGGAGTGCAGTTCAACTTAACGGTGTTCAATCTCAGATTCTGTCAGGTCAGTGACTCTCAGCTAACATGGTGGGAATGGGAGTAAGAGATCAAATACAGAGCAGACTAAGGACCAGATGCCTGAGAAGACCCCAAAATATAGTCTTAGTAGTGAAGGTAGAGCCAAACTTGGCTGGGGTCATTCTAGTTAGCATTTGCTGGGGAGGTTGGTCAATTGTGCTCACACCATCATTTATTTCATAAGAGCTTAAGTTTTTTTTTTTTTATCATAAATTAATCCTAAGTTAATGTGTCTTGAAGCCTGAAGACACCAACTGATGGACACCATAATCCTCCAAACTGAATCAAACTATCGTATTCAGAGCAGTTGGTCATCAGCAAAACCAGAATCTGATACTAATTTTATGTCTAACAAAATCTTTTCCATTTCCTTGGTGTTAGTAGTTGTGGGTATATTAAAGGATTCTGTATCACTCACACATACACATAGATACAGACATACACATATAGAAACAAACCCAACTAATTTAATTTTTTTGAGCTTCTTTTTTTGTCAGAGCTTCAGCTGCAGCATGTTTTTCTTTGTAATTGAATACATTGCTTTTTTGTTTTTTTAAATTGGAAATTTTCCTTTTGTAATTTTAACTTGTTAGATGTCTCATTAGTTTGTGAGAAGACATTTTCATTAATACCCCATATTACAAAATTTTTATGCTTTCACTCTGGCTTCCAGCCATATGTATAGTCTTCACTAGTTTCTTTGGAAATCCAGAAGTTTACCTGTACTAAAAAATATGTTTTTGTGTCAAGTTTTGGAATTTTGGAACTGCCATGTTGCTCTGTGTTGCTCTGTGCATTAGCATTTGCAACTCTCCTTTAGGTCACTGTAAGGTTCCTGACTGGCAACTTATTTTTTACTACTGTGCATGAATACAGGCACAGGTCTTTCCCAGAGAGTGTCCATAAGATGGCTGAGATCAGACCCAACACTGACAAAATTCTAATGAAGACTCAAGGACAGTGGGAGAGAAGTATACAATGTGGAGTATAACCTGAAACCACTTCTAGGGGTGCTTGGCTGGCTCAGGCCACAGAGCATGCATCTCTTGATCTCAGGGTTGTGACTTTGAGCCCCATACTGGGTGTGGAGATTACTTAAAAAAAGAAAATCTTTTAAGAAAGGAAAATTATAAATAACAACAACAAAATAAAATAAAACCACTTCTAGATGGGTCTACTTAGCTTCCATAGGCTAGGACCCATGTGGTGGGTCCTGGATGGTGTCCTTAAGGCTGGTGACATTGGAAGCCAGATTCAGGTTCCAGAGAAAGAAGGGAATGTATCTCTTCTGTTAGCTTATGCCTGCCTTCTCAATCCTTATTTTCTTCCCCAAGATCTACTCTTTCTCAGAACAGTTGGCAGTAGGAGTACTTGTTTTTTTTCAAAGAAATCCCATAGGCAAGTGATCTTGACCAATGACTCCCCTCAGAGCAATTATTCCAAATTACAATAGTCTCAACAGTGCACATGTAGGACTTTTCAGGTTTAAGTAACATGGCATATTGGAGGAAGATGGCAATATTTCTGTCCAGATTGGACTGTGCCGAATCAGTTTAATTTGCTTTTAAAGCAGTTGAAGATTATATCTGCTGGTCTTCCTGCCATCTTGGGGGTCTCATATCCTTATCTACACAGGTAACTCTCAATACACCTGCCCTTTCCTACCCCCAAACCCACCCATTTCCATGAGAAAAATAATGGTATTACTTAAATCCATGCATGGAAAAGAACTGATAATCTAAAGATAAATAATAAAGGTTTAGAGATACAGTCCTGGCAAAGACATTTTTACAATAATCTCTATCATCAGTAGAAATTGTATTTTCTCAAGTTTGAAACATCTCCATTTGTGTTATTTCACTATTTTCCCCAAGAACGATAAGTGAGAACATTTGATTAGTAAAGGGCTCATCTGAGATAATTATTCTTCAAGAAAGGTAGAATTAATCACAAAGGTCAATTCAAGTCTTCTTCAGAGGGACCAAAATGACCTGCAATAATTTGACCAGCTATTGTGTTTTCCTTCCTCCTTTCCTTTCTCCTCTTCTTGTCCACTTTCCCCTTTGTGAATTTTCTGTCTATGGATTATGTTAATGGGGATAAAACTAAGGGGACAACTTGCTATAGCAATGTTTTCTCTCTCTTGATCTCTTCATTATGGAATATTCAAACATACACAATAGTAAAATAGTAGTGCACCTTCATGTACCTATTAACCAGCTTCAATAGTTCCGAATTTGCCAGTCTTATTTTATCTGTTCCTTCCCCACATCTTTGTTTTTTGGTGGCATATTTAAAGCATCCATGACATCATATTATTTTATCCATAATATTTCAGTATGTTTATAATAGATGAGAACTTAGAAACACCACTATACATTAACAAAGATTCCATATTGATTAAACAGTCTCTTTGAAAATTTTAAATTTGTTCCCAAAATGCCTTTTTAAGTTGTTTTATTTGAATTAGCTTCCAAATGAGGTCCACATATAGCATTTGTCTGCCATCTTTCTGAAGTTTTTTTTTTTTTTTTTTTTTTAATCTCGAACAGCTCTCCTACCCCACTTTTCCATGCTATTTATTTCTTAAAGAAACTGGGACAGTTTTTCTCATTTTGAAATTGGCTGATAGCATCCTCATGGTGTCATTTAACATCATCCTCAATTTTATATGTTCTTGTAGACTGGTAATTTGATCTAGAGGCTCAACTAGATTTAGATTCAATTATTTTGGCAAGAATAATTCACAGGTGGTGAAGCACAGAATGACTGTTCCACTTTTCATGCTATTTTAAGGTTGGTTAGTGGGTTTGGCTGGTATAAGCCAGACTGTGTATTATAAAGTTCACCATCAACTTGTCACTTTATAGTTTTAACTTCTCTTGGTAATTGAGGTCCAGATCCTTATATTCATTGGGTTTACATAAAGGGTGATTTTCCTAATTCTCTTATGTAGTTTGTATTATTAGAAGGTATTATCTTATAAAGAAGAACTTTTGTTCATTATCTATTTGGTTTATACAAGATTTAATAATCTTGGTGGAATATATTATGCCTTTGCTCTTAGTAGGTTCCTTCTCCCAGAATCGGCTCTGAAGTTCTTTGTCAGCTCATGAGTCCCTTGGAACGCAGAAGTTGTCTTAACGCATGTTGCCGCTGATCAGTGGCCTCCCTCCTATCTCTACATTCTGTGCCCTGTCAGTTTGCTTTTATAACCAAAGGGATGCAGAGCCTCTTGACAAAAGAGGTTTTCCTAGCCAGAATTATGGGGTAGGGCTTACTAAAGTACTTTCACATCTGTGGAGGTTGCCCCCAAATTCTTTCTTTTTCTTTTTTTTTTTTTTTAAAGATTTTATTTATTTATTTGACAGACAGAGACCACAAGTAGGCACAGAGGCAGGCAGATAGAGAGGAGGAAGCAGGCTCCCTGCTGAGCAGAGAGCCTGATGCGGGGCTCCATCCTAGGACCCAGAGATCATGACCTGAGCTGAAGGCAGAGGCTTTAACCCAGCCACCCAGGTGCCCCTGCCCCCAAATTCTTGACACGTGTATTGCAGTCCTCAGCATTTGGTATTTTTGTGAATCTTCAGTGTTTTGCCTGAGTAGACAAGCGTGATATGAACTTTGCTCAGTTGTTTAATGCTGTCTGGAAAGCTCCCTGCTCAGGAACACTGGAACTGAACCTGTCAGCCTTCTGCTTCGTGATTTGCCTATGTGGGAGGATTCCTTTTGGTATAGGTTTATAAAAGTGCCTTGATCTGTATTTGAAGAGAAAATTCAGTGCTCTATTAATGAATAAATGTGACTCATAGACTCATATTCTGTATCAGTGCAAGTAAAAAAGAGAACAAAGAATCTCTAGCTTCAAATTCAACTGCTAATTTTGTAAATTTCTTGGGAAAGAAGTCCCCCCCCCACCCCTCCAGAATGGAGCAATTAACAATGAGCTCTATCAAAAACTAGTTAAGTTCTTATCCCAATTCTTTTCCAGTTCACTGGAGAGTTCCAACATATTTTATTATAATTCTAGATTCTGACATTAAACTGCTTTCTTAGAATTTTCCCTTTAACTAGAGGTAAGTTGAAAGACTGGTTGAAAGACTTACTCTACAGAGAGAAAATCCTCTCTCCTCCCACTGAATCAATTTCATAGTTTGCTCTCTGGTCACACTGAGATTCATCTCTGCCTTCTATAGGGCAGCTTTTATTTTATTCTTTTAAAAAACTTTTTGTAATAGAGTTATTGAGATGTATTTACATGCCATTCAGTTCACCCATATAAAGTGTACAATTCACTTTAAAGTGGTTTTTAGTGTATTCACAGTTATGAAGCCATCACTGAAATCCATTTTAGAACATTTAATAACTTCTAAAATAAAGTCACCCCCACATTTTGGTCTCCATCTCCACCCCTAGGCAATCATTAATCTATTTTCTGTCTATAGATTTGGCCATTCTGGACATTTCAAATAGATGGGAGTTACATCATATGTGTTCTTCTGCACCTGGCTTCTTTCATGGAGCATACTGTTTTCAGTGTTCAACCAGGTTATAGCATATCATATATCAGTATTTTAGTCTTCTTTGTTGTTGAATAGTACACGACTGTGTGCATACCACATTTTGTTTATCCGTTTATCAATTAATTGACATTTGATGTTTCTTCTATTTGTCAATTATGAATAATGTTTCTATGAATATTCATATACAAGTTTTTGTGTGGACATACTTTTCCAGTTCTCTTGTGCATGTACCTAGGTATAGAATTGCTGGGCCATATTGTAACTCTGTGTGTAACCTTTTGAAAGCTGCCAAACTGTTTTCCAAAGTGGCTGTTCCATTTTACATTCCCACCAGAAATTATGAGGATTCCAGTTTCTCTTCATTCTTAGTTTAGGACAGCTTTTAAAATGTGAGTCCTAAGGTTTTTAGTGCATTTATCCATTACTGTATTTGAATTACACTGAAAAAAAAATTCCAAGAATTTTGATTTCTATGTCTGTTGTCATATTTTTCTACGAATTTCATTAAGCTAACATTTCGTATGTAAATGAGAAAGGTTGATGGCTCTACCATTGCTTGACCAATAATTATACATGCTGAAAGCCTTTGAGCAAAATAACTTTTCCAGCTGATTTTTTCCCCCAGAGTCTCCTCATCTGAGATAGTAGGAAAATGCAGGAAAAATGTATGTGACAGAAAGTGGCTTTAGCTCCCTGACATGCTGATATTCTGGAACTGCTTGGGATTTAGTGAAGCGGAATCAGTGGAAAGAAGTGCCCAGTGCTACCAACATATCCAATGGGCAAAATATAAATTATATTAAAAATATAATATATAAAATATAATATAAAATATAAATTATATTAAAATATAAAATATAAAATATAAAATATAAATCTATAAAATAAATTGCTGCCTGGTGGGATATGTTTTTCACCTATCTATTAACTGGTAGATAAGTCACTTTGTTGCTATGGCAATATGAGCGGGGAGGGGGGAAGGAAATAGTTGGCAGGTAGTTACACAGTATAAAACTACTTTTTCTCCTTTCTGCATTTAAAAATGTTATGTTCTGTGGATTTGTGGCTCTACTGACATCAGTGTATTTTTGAAAAAAAGCATTCTTCAAGAATTCTTGTCATTTATGTCATCTGAGGAGCTCTGCAGAATGCCTCTATCTCTAGTTTTTACCCTTAGAGAAGCTCATATTGAAAGCTGCTGAGACCTGACAACTTGCAAGACAGAGGGACCTAGAAGGATTATTTAGGGATAAAAGTCATTTTCCTTTGAAAATTTTCCTTTGATTAAGAAAAGAGAAATGGGTTTTCTATAGTAGAGCCTTAGTACTTAATTGGATTTCCTAAATGCATTAGTATTAAGACTATAATATGTAATAAGAGTGTTTATGTATCTTTTCAAAGAATTTTCCCATCTTCTTCCAAACTAAGCTTTTCTAGTTCCACTAAGATGAAGGTAAGCCTTATCTCTACTTCCCAGACAGAGATGTTGAAGCAGTAAGTGTAGATGACTTGAGCAGATAAGACAGAGTTACAAACATGATTAGTGTTTTCTGTATCTTGAACTTGGGGCCATACTGTTAGGATTTTTCCTGTTCTCTTCTCCCCAACCAGGACTCATTGAGTATAAATATTCATTGGTTATGCTGACTAATTTTGAATGGCTTACACAGGTTGTAGCTTTCAGTTATGTTTGAAGATGCAGTCACACTCTAGTTTCAGTTCCCATAGAATCACTGTAAAGATGATGCACTTATAACCTTATAGCGTTTTGTTTTGTTTAAACCAAGATTCAACGACTCAAATCCTCACAGGGCCGAGGCAGTATTATCAAGTATAATGGATTGTATTTAACACAATAGAGTGGTTGTGTGGCTGGTGGTTAATTGGAATGTCCACTTAGAATTCAAATTAAAAGAAACATTTAGAGCAGTACTCTAAATAAGACATTTTTCTGGGTTGATTTCAGCCAGCAGGTTCAGACTGGAATCTCTAGAAATATTAGATCCTTGGAAAATTATTTGCTTAATAAAAATATGAATGAACTATTTATATTATATTCCTGAACATTGAACATTATGTTGACTTGAAATTATTGAATTCTTTAAAATATATCATTTTCTTAAATGTTGAAAGAACGCAGTTGATTGCGCACTTTAAAAATCACCCACTGGAGAGGGAATCCATGGAATACCCCAGTTTTGCATATGATAAAGATAAACTGTGCCTCAACCTTTAAAATTATACTAAGAAAATTTGTTTAGAAAATAAAAGTTAGTATTAGATCTTGAATTCCCATAGTTTTCCTGTCTCTGTCCCTTTCTCCTTTCTTGGAGACCCTAGTAATCTTGCAGTAAGCTTAGGCAGTGGACAGATATTGTGTGAAATTTCTTTGTCATTCTTGTTTTGTGCTTTCTTTATCCTGCGTTTTCTGTATCCTGTGTTTTCTTATTTTGGGGGCAACTTCCCTGTTTTCCTGGAATAATCTTTCTAGTAACTTCTTAAGAGAAATTGATTAGAAGGTAAACTTTAAATATATTTTTGCATATTTGAAAATTCTTATATTCTACCATCACACTTAAATGATAATTTGGTTCCATAAAGAATTTTTTTGGTCTTATTTTTTTAATTTCTTTTCAGCATAACAGAATTCATAGTTTTTGCACCACACCCAGTGCTCCATGCAATTTGTGCCCTCCATAATACCCACCACCTGGCTCCCCCAACCTCCCACCCCCCTTCAAAACCCTCAGGTTATTTTTCAGAGTCCATAGTCTCATGGTTCATCTCCCCCTCCAATTTCCCTCAACTCCCTTCTCCTCTCCATCTCCCCATGTCCTCCGTGTTATTTGTTATGCTCCGCAAATAAGTGAAACCATATGATAATTGACTCTCTCTGCTTGACTTATTTCACTCAGCATAATCTCTTCCAGTCCCGTCCATGTTGCTACAAAAGTTGGGTATTCATCCTTT
>PISX010025948.1:0-25268 GCA_004024625.1 Mellivora capensis | reverse complement strand
GTCACATGTGTCACATTGAATGCATTAATCTGAATATATTGATACTGGCCCAGAACTTGTGCCTCTCACCCTCCCCCTCACTCAGGTTTTGGGGAGCTGGGGCTCCTTTCTTGGACCCCATGCTTGCTCTTGCCCAATTCTGACCAATCTCCCATAGCTCTCCTGAAAGCCCACTTCTAGACTATGTTCTGAGACCAGCATCTAGGCATCCCTGGTCCTGTGTCTACCCTGGTGTGTACCCATTTAGGTCTGATTGGTGGATATACTTAGAGATGGAATGAGGGGGTGCAGAGCCTGCACATGCTGTCTGGAGTACCCACATGCATTTAATCAGTGCTCCTCAGGTGAGCAAAGAAAGAGGCACCCGAACCTGGTTTCCATATGTGTTTTTGCCTGGATATTACAAATATTAAGGATGAGCCTCTCTTATTGGTTAGTGCAATACTTCAAAAAAGGAAATGAACATGAGTTTTAAGTTAGAAAAGTAGATTATTTCTCACTCATTTTAAATCTAAAGTCAAGTGTACAGGAAATTAGTCTCAATGGAAACAGAGAGTGAAACTGACCACTTTGGTTCCCTCTTTTAAGATATGTGAATTGCCTCTCTCAGTGGAAGATGTATTTATTCAGATGTTAATTTGAATGTTTGAAAGTTATTGATACTTTAGTGAAGTACATTTGAACGATCAATAGTAACATTTTGTTGCAATACAATAATGTTGAACAGTATTTTAAAAACCTGAAAATTGTGTCAGGATCTTGAAGACTGTTGGGGCACAGGATTATTACAATAAGCATAACCACAACTCTGAACTATATTAGTTCAATCAAACACCTGGACTAGTCAACCAAATAAAAGGCTCTACAAATTTATTATAATGCCCAGCCCAGTAAGGGCTCCAGAAGTATTTACTGTATTTTAAAAATTGACTTAATGTTTGGTCATGGTAGCTCATCTAATACTCCAAGATAGAGTCAGCTTAAATCTTCTGATGTTTCAGTGGCCTTGAAAACCAATTCTAGCTTCCAAAGCCGATGGCTCTGATGATTTGTCAGATACTTTAGTGTGAGAAAGTGAAGCTAACTTTTTCATTTGCAATGCAAGTAGATGCAAAAATATACTCAAATCAGTGCAGTTTAGCTTATATCCAGAAAACTAGCCCACTTCAGTCCCAGCTTCATAATGGTGTCAGTCCATTTGGGGGGCATTGTCCCTTTGATCTTTGTTGCAGTGGTTTGAAGTGGCCTTAGTTAAATAATGCATGACCAAAAAAAAACCACAAAAATAAAACCCCAACAAGCATGATGATTTCTGTTAGATTCTTTCTAGGAGGGTATATTATCTTTCTGTGATTGTGGATGAGTTTCAGAGCATCTCAGTAGAGGAGGAGTTATGTAGTCAGAAGATTGAAAGGTCTCCTGTGACTTTGCCTTAAAGCATTGTGGGATTTATCCTCTGATCTTATTTCCCTACCTTGAATACCCTAATTTATATTTTATGTGTTCTGTTCCTAAATAGACTTAAATCTCAGTGTTTTTCAAATTGTGAGTCTTGACCCATTAGTGGTTGTTAAATTAAATTAGTGGGTGGGAGCAGCACTGAAAAATGAAATAGAATGAAACAGAGTAGAAATAATCCAAACACATCTTGGGTAACAGAAAGGAATTGTTCCATAAACACAACTTCTGTTTCAGTTGTGTGTGTATGAGACAGTACTGAAAATTGCTGTAAAATACATTCTTTGCCTGGGTTGTAATGAGAAAAATGTGAAAAAGCACTGACTTAAGGCAAATGGTTTGAGAATGGATTTTAGGTATGTGATAGGCACTAAAAGTGAGAGGTATAGGGGCAGGAGACTGTGAATAACTTCCACCACTCCATATAGGCAGCTAGCCTCCCACTTTGCCTATTCATTAAGGTTATACCTTTTGATGTTTCTCTTTTATGGTTGCTTTTAGAGGACCATCATGAAGGCAATATAGTCTCTTTTTTTTTTTGAAGATTTTATTTATTTATTTGACAGAGATCACAAGTAGGCAGAGAGAGAGGGCGGGGGGAAGCAGGCTTCCCACTGAGCAGAGATCCCGAGGTGCGGCCTGATCCCAGGAGCTGGAGATCAGGACCCGAGCCAAAGGCAGAGGCTTAACCCACTGAGCCACCCCAAGTCAAAATATTCTTGAATGAAAATTAGTTTTGAGCTTGTAAGGTGCTTTTGTCTATGTTCTACCAATCTAATGTGGATTCTAAATTCTAGGTGCTAGGTTCATCCCAGTAATGAGGCCAGGTTCAACTCGCTGCCTCTAAGGTGCCTCCAGCAGGGTATTATCTCACCTGTTTTGATGATTCAGTGTTCATATGACTACTACCTTGAAGTGGGTGCACTTAACTTTTGAAAGTATGCTGCTGTTATTTGGCTTAAGTAAGGTACGACTGGCCGTATGATATCTCCAGTAGCAAAAGGTTGATATTAGAAGGGAGTGAAACAAGCAGGTGGCATGGGCGCTTAAGAATAAAGGTAACAAGTAGAAGAAGATGGCTCCTGGATGGTAGGCAGTTCCATGGAGGCAGGATGGCCCAGTATCTTATTGCTTACCGGTTCATAGAATACTCCACTGAGGATCACAGACAGACTCAGGCAGCCAGTTGCTTTTCAAAGGGAGTGTTTTTAGTAGTGTTATTCCATGACCATTCCAGGGGCCCAACTGTTTCACTCTGGAATTGCTAACAATTCCATTCACTCCAAATCAATTGCCATTTATTACAAGCCCATTAGTACTTTTCCCCTGGGGAAACATAGAGACAGGGTAGAATGTTTGGATGAAAAGATGGGGGTTTACCTCTTGAGCATTTAATTAGTGGACTCTATTTTCAAGCCTCTTCCATCAAGTAACACCAGCTGATGCCAAGGAGAATGGGAGTCATGTTGGCTTTGTTGTTTCTATTGAAGGCTCCTCGTATTCACCAAAAAAGGCCTTGGAGAAATCTCAAGCCAAGAAGGAGTTAAACTGAGTGTCTGCACAGTGCGGCTTTGTTCTGGCAACATCCCATCAGTTTAGGTCATTTCTGATGACTTCATTCTCCTGGTGACATCAGCTTCTAATCTCCTGAAGGTGAATTCATGTGCGATTGCTTCAAAATACTCACTCCCTGAGTTCCAGGCCATTCCCGTTGATATATGGACAGAACTTGTCTTTCCCAGGCCACAGTCTGGTCTGTGCACTGCATTTGTACTTACCATATCATATTACTGTGTGGACATTATGTCACTAACTGGCACAGCTCAGCTCAAAAATGAAATATGTTTGTTGCAAGCAAAAATCTTAAAGCTAACACCAACTCTCCTGCATCCTACCCCAGGTATAAAATAAAAAGATTAGAAGGATGTCTCCAGTATATTTTGGGTTGATATTCTAATTATTCTCTCTCTCTGCTCTCTTTAGGTGGCCTGCGGATTGACAGTATCTTTCTTATAGTCTTCGGTCCATTATACCCACTAACTCTCAAACATATTTGGTTACCAATGGCATGAATTGAATCTAAGACTTTGAAATAATTTAACCTTGTTCTGAAATATCAATTCTGTGAATGAAGCTAACATGTTTACCTTATAAAACCATTTCCTATACTTTGTCTTTCAAATGTTATAAAAATATAAAGGGTGGACAGGAAAGCAGCTCAGGCTTATGGGGTGATTGCCTGGAGTTGGCTTTGACCAAGATGGTGGTGTTGTGCTCTTGCCCAAAGCTGACAAGGGTGTGGATGCCTCTTGGTATTGTGGGACATGGACCGGAAGAGTCCTTGGAGCTTGTCTAATCTCGTAGACCAGTGTAAGCACATATTATACACTTTACTGCCCTTTTCATATAATGCAGAGGTAGTAGTGATATCCAGTTATATCACCAGGGATTCAGAATGTCACAGTATCTCCCTGAGCCTTGTTGTTCTCCCATGGCTCCCACCTTTGAGGGGAGGGAATGTGTTGTACTTGGGGTCCTATGTCTTCAGCTGGGTCCTGAGCCAAGACGGGGCAGAGGACAGGAGCTCCTCTGCAGAGAAGCAGAGTCCTTCTACCATTTCCAGGATCCCATACATCCATTTCTTCTTCTGATTAATGGCTCTTGGCATTCAACTGTGGCTTCTGGTGGACAGAACCAGCAGGGTACACAATGGAATTTGAAATCCTGTCAGGGAAGTTTCATATTAACACAGTATTTTTAAGAGGAGAGACTGGTGTTTAAACAAACCAATACAATGCCACTCACACTGTTTATCTTCATTTCATATTGAAGGGAAAGAAGGCAATGAATAGAGCTCTTCCCTCTTATAAGAGTAACAGTATGATTTTCAAATAGTCATGACCATGTATATTCAGTTTTGGCATCAGCCTACAGACTACGGGGGTACTGAAAAGATACTCTTTCTACCCCTTCCTCTTTACAAAACAAATTTAGAGGATTTTTTGAGGAAGGAAATAACGCCACTGAATGACTTGCAAATGTATTTTTAAATGCAGGGATGGTTAGGCTTTCTGAGTTTCAGATCTGTTTTAGTTGAGGATGGGGGTGGGGGTGGGAGATTGGCTGCAACAGAGGAAGCTGGTGGAATCTTAGTCCCGGATGCTGGCACTATTACCATTCACATCTGCTCAGGATATATGAAGATATCAGATTTTTTTAAAGGCTTAATATAAAGTAAACCAACTTTCTTTCTCCTCTTGCTGCATTTCCAAAGAGGCAGAAATATTAAAGAAGCCTCTTTATAGACACTTTGTCAATGCCATTCTCCTCCTTAGTTCATGCGGAGAAAAAAATAGAAGAGTGAATAAAGAAGAGAGCCCCTCACAACCTAATTAAGTGAAAATTTAAAAAAAAATCTCTTGTGCCCAATTTTTTACTTACTGTCTCCTGGCAGCAGAACTGTTTACACACACATGCTTTATAATGTGCGTGTTATATACAAGTCCATATTTACACCCTTCCCCTCCAAATAAAGAAGGCCTCCTGAGGAATTGGAATTTCCCATTTCCCTGCTCCCTGAAAGCTCCTTGAGAATAAGAAGGTGGGACTTTCTTATTTGACCGAGAAGACTGTAGGAACTCCCCCCTTCTAGCAGTAAAATGCCTCATGTGGACAGTAGGGCTGTAGTCTCACTTGGGGATAAAAAGGAGTGGTGATGGGGCGCCTGGGTGGCTCAGTGGGTTAAGCCACTGCCTTCGGCTCTGTGATCTGCCCTGTGTCTGTTCCCCAATAAAACAAGAAAGTGAAAAAAAAAAAAATCCCAGGGTCCTGGGATCGAGTCCCGCGTCGGGCTCTCTGCTCAGCAGGGAGCCTGCTTCCCTGTCTCTCTCTCTGCCTCTCTGCCTACTTGTGATCTCTCTGTCAAATAAATAAATAAAATCTTTAAAAAAAAAAAAAGGAGTGGTGAATGTCTGCCTATTTGGGTAGGGAGAAGGGTGGTTGTAATAAGGAGCCAGCAGTTCATGTACTCTGTATCTCTCCCACACACTGCTGGGGTGGTCCCTGGAAAGGGAGTGCTTTCTTTCTGTTTCTGAAGAGACAGGGAGATGTTTGCTTTTGCACCTGGAGAGGAAAGGCTGGCAGTAGCAAGGTAGGTAGTAGGTAGGTAGGTAGTGTGTGCATTGTATCATTACACTGTTTGCACTTATTCCTGCTTTTTGCAAGCTAGGCTTTGATGAACATGCCTTGCCATTAGTTTGCTGAGTACTTTTCCTCAGGGTGAGATTGCTAAACCACCAACAAGGCACACTTCCACCCAGTCTGTGCGCTGTCTCATAACTCCCTGCACCACCCAGTGAGGAAAGCTTCCCACTCCCTAGCTCCCTCTTGGACTCTTCTGCATAAATTAGGCTCATGCTATGCTCAGGACTAGTAGCGCCATCACACTAAGATGCAGACTAGGGAAGATGCTGGTGGCTGGAGGTGTAGAGGATAAGGCTTCTTCTGTAGAGGAGAGGTGGAGAGGAGAAGGTGTAGAGGAGAAACCTCGCCAAGCTAAGGTGTGCATGTATATCCACCAAAGGATGTGTTGGAAGCGTGTGTGTCAGCAAACCCTTCACTGAGGTTCTGCCTTCTGCTGCCTGTGTTATCCTGAGCAAGAACAACAGCTCTACCCAAGATGGTTTATCATTTGTCCTGGAATTCTGGCTCTGAAGGGAAAAAGATCTTGCTGGAGCCATTAGCACTTGCAGCCCATGGAATGATAAACATTGATATAGCGGCACTCACCAAATATTGGTTTAATTAGTAAAAGAACTAATTTGGTGAAAAGGTTTTTTGAGGAAACTTCCCTATCTAGAAGAGAGATGAGGGGCTCTGGATAACGTATATAGATAATGTATATAGACATTGCCTGATCTACCCCATCCCACCAAGTTCCTTTGAATTCATGATCTGAGACTGGACATATTATCTGATGGGACATTCCCACCTAGCACCAGCCACCTCAAGAGGACCTCATGGTAGCCCCCAGTGATCACCAAAGCCTGTAGACTCCCTGAGGCACTTAAGTCTCAATTCGACACCTTCACCTTTATATCTTGTGCCTAGATAAGAGCCTGGCACATACAGGTACTCGGGAGCTACTTGATGGGTTGAATTATTGGAATCAACTACAAATTTTCTATCCAAAATAAACCCTGAACATGAAAACAGAGGCTGTAGATAAACTAGTGCAAAGCATCTAGTTCTTTGAAAGGACCCAGCTTGATATTCATACCCAAGTCCACCTATTTTCTTCCATTTGATGTTTCAATAGTGTGGTCATGGAGAAGGCTTCCAAAAAGGGCTAAATCTGAGAGTAGGGATCCACAACTTTCTCCAGAGTGAGGGAATTTTAACATAGTTTCTTGCTGGTCTGTTTAACCTTTAGTTAAGGAATTCAAGGAGATACCTTCCGTAGAGATGGCTTCTCAGGTGATCTTTTTCCTATAATATCCTCACCTAGCTTTTTGGCAAAAAAGCAATAACACATGTTCATTCATTCCACACAATTATTAATGTTGTTTATTCTCTCCCCTACCACCAGACTTCCTCATCCCCACCCCTGCCGCCCTGCACTACATTGGGATTGCTCCTTGAGGACAGTGATCATGCCTTCTTGTTCACTGCTGAGCTTCAACCTCAGCCCCTTGCCTAACACCTGGGCAGTAGATGATGCTTAATGGTATTGTGCTTAATGAATGAATTAGTAGGAATGAATAATGACTAGTGAAAATACAGAGGTTCCTGCCCTGGGTTGATTTATTGCGCTAGATCCTGACAACTCTCAGCACATGTGAAAAAACAATTTAAAGTCAGTTTTCTGGTGAATCTAGTTTTGGCAGTGCGTGATTGGTGTTTGGACAACAGCTTCTCACTGTAAGCATTACTCATACATAAACCACAGAAACCTGCCCAGAGAAATCTGGTGTTGTTGTTGTTGTTGTTAATTGAGCATTGTAAAAATTGTGGAATGTTATATACATAAAAACTGCATATGACAAGTATGTACAGCTTAATAAGGCATCATAAACCAAATAATTGTAGAACTCCTACCCAGGAAATAGGAAATACTACCAGGTTCCAGGAAGCCTCCTTCATTTCCCTCCCCAGTCACCAATTCCTTTCTTCCCACAAAGGTAACTACTACCCCAAATTTATTATAATAACGTCCTTGTTTTTCTTTATGTTTTACCATCTGAAAATGTTTGTGTTCCCAGATGCTAAGATTGATTTTAGTTTATTTATTTATTTTTTAAAATTATTTTTAAGTAAAGCCATATAGTGTATGTTTTTATTTTGTCTGCCTTCTTTGGTACACCGTTACTTTTTGGGAGTCATCCATTTGTGAGTAGCTGTAGTTTATTTTTTATTACTGTATTGTATTCCATCATAATATAAATATACCATAATTTATTTATTTACTCTACTGTTGGACATTTTCCATTTTGCCTATGACAAATAATACTTCTTTTTTTTTTAATTTATTTTTTTGACAGAGATCACAAGTAGGCAGAGAGGCAGGCAGAGAGAGAGGGGGAAGCAGGCTCCCTGCCGAGCAGAAAGCCCGATATGGGGCTTGATCCCAGGACTCTGGGATCATGACCTGAGACGAAGGCAGAGGCTTCAACCCACTGAGCCACCCAGGTGCCCTGACAAATAATATTTCTATACCATTCTTCTTAACATTTTTGCATGTATATTTTGGTGGAATTGATGAGCCATAGGACGTGAATATCTTCAGTATTAGTAGATAATGCCAACCTGTTTTCCATAATGGTTGTACTAAATTCTTTCCCCATCAGACATATAGAGAGTTCCCATTGGCCTACATCTTTGCCAGTATTGGTGTTATCAATCTTAAGTTTATCCATTCCGGTTTTTCATTGTGGTTTTATTTTCCATTCTCTGATTACCCATTACCTATGCAGTGGAATATCTTTTCTTATGTAAGTTAGCATTTGGATATTAACTTTTAGAGGTGCCTTTTCAAGTTTCCTCATTTTTTTTTTTTCCCCCTACTGGGTTGTTTGTCCTTTTTTTTTTTTCTTTTTCTTTTCTTTTTTTTTTTTTAGGATTTTATTTATTTATTTGAGAGAGAGTGAGCAAGCGAGCATGAATTGGGGAAGGGGCTGAGGGAGAGAGAGAATTTCAAACAGACTGTACACTGGGCACGGAACCTGATGCAATGCTCAATATCACGACCTTGAGGTCACACCTCAGCCAAAATCATGACTCAGTTTCCTAACTGGCTGCATGACCCAGGCTCCCCATTTGTGTTTTTCTTATTGATTTGTAGGAGTTATTTAAGTATCCTAGATATGAGCCTTTTGTTGGGTATATATGCAAATATCATCTTGTACTCGGTGACTTTTTTTCCTCTTCTTTTTTTTTTTTAAAGATTTCATTTATTTACTTGACAGAGAGATCACAGGCAGGCAGAGAAGCAGGCAGAGAGAGAGATATGGGGAAGTAGGCTCCCTACCTAGCAGAGAGCCCGATGTGGGGCTCGATACCAGGACCCTGGGTGACTTTAAAAAAAAAAAAAAAGATTTTATTTATTTATTTGACAGAGAGAGAGAGAGATATCATAAATAGGCAGAGAGGCAGGCAGAGAGAGAAGGAGAAGCAGGCTCCTCACTGAGCAGAGAGCCCCATGTGGGGCTCAATCCCAGGACCCTGAGATCATGACCTGAGCTGAAATCAAGAGTTGGATGCTTAACCAACTGAGCCAGCCAGGCACTCCAGATTTGAGTATTTTTTATGACTCCTTATTGGTGTATTAGATACAATAATTGTTTTTTGTTATTTTCATAGTTTCTTTAAGATTTTGGTACGCATTCTTTTTTTTTAAGATTTTTTATTTATTTATTTGACAGACAGAGAACACAAGTAGGCAGAGAGGCAGGCAGAGAAAGAGGGGAAGCAGGCTCCCCGCTGAGCAGAGAGCCCAATGCGGGGCTTGATCCCAGGCCCCTGGGATCATGACTTGAATGGAAGGCAGAGACTTAACCCACTGAGCCACCTAGGTGTCCCTTGGTATGCATTCTTAACACTGCCTACTTTTGAATGGTATTATACCACTTCATGTGTAGCATTCTTCCATTTCTCCCTTCTTGACCTTCATGGTATTGTTATCACGGATTTTGTTTAATCATTTATAACCTACCATATCTTATTATTTTTGTTTAGAGCATGAATTATGGTTTAAAGAATTTAAGCACTATCGGAAACATCTTACACGTTTAACCATGTAGTTACTGTTAATGGTGCTCTTCATTCCTTTGTGTAGATCCATATTTCCTTCTGACTCAAGGACTTCCTTAACATTTTTGTAGTGTGAGTCTATTGGTGATGAATTTGTTCAGCTTTATGTGTCTGAAAATGTCTTTATTCTACCTTCGGGTTCTTTTTTTCTTTTTAAAGATTTATTTCCTTTAGAGAGAGAGAGAGAGAGAATGAGCAGGAGGGGCAGAGGGAAAAGGAGAGAGAATCTTAAACAGACTTTGTGCTGAGCATAGAGCCTGATGCAGGGCTCACTCTCACAATGGTGAGATTACAATCTGAGTGGAAACCAAGAGTCAGACGCTTAACTGATTGTGCCACCTAGGCATCCCATTCTACCTTTTTAAAAAAATTAATTATTTTTATTAACATATAGTGTATTATTTGCCCCAGGGGTAGAGGTCTGTGAATTGTCAGGCTTACACATTTCACAGCACTCACCATATCCCATACCTACCCCAATGTCCATAACCCAACCACCCTCTCCACACCCCCTCCCCTGCAGCAACCCTCAGTTTGTTTTATGAGATTGAGTCTCTTATGGTTTGCTCCCGCCCAATCCTATTTTGTTTCATTTTTTTCCTTCCCTATCCCCCAAACTCCCAAGTCTGTCTCTCAAATTCCTCATATCAGGGAGATCATATGATAGTTGTCTTTCTCTGATTGACTTGTTTTGCTCAGCATAATACCCTCTAGTTCCATCCACATTGTTGGAAATGGCAAGATTACATTTCTTTTGATGGCTGCATAGTATTCCATTGTATATATATACCACCTCTTTATCCATTCATCTGTTGATGGACATCGAGGTCCTTTCCATAGTTTGGCTATTGTGGACATTGCTGCTATAAACATTCAGGTGCACGTGCCTCTTTGGATCACTACATTTGTATCTTTAGGGTAAATACCCTGTAGTATGATTGCTGGGTCATAGGGTAGCTCTATTTTCAACTTTTTGAGGATCCTCCATGCTGTTTTCCAGAGTGGCTGCACCAGCTTGCATTCCCACCAACAGTGTAGGAGGGTTCCCCTTTCTCCGCATCCTTGCCAGCATTTATCATTTCCTGACTTGTTAATTTTAGCCATTCTGACTGGTGTGAGGTGGTATTTCATTGTGGTTTTGATTTGTATTTACCTGATGCTGAGTGATGTGGAGCACTTTTTCATGTGTCTGTTGTCTGGATGTCTTCTTTGGAGAAATGTCTGTTCATGCCTTCTGCCCATTTCTTGATTGGATTCTTTGTTCTTTGGGTGTTGAGTTTGATAAGTTCTTTCTAGATTTTGGATACTAGCCCTTTATCTGATATATCATTTGCAAATATCTTCTCCCATTCTGTCAGTTGTCTTTGGTTTTGTTGACTGTTTCCTTTACTGTGCAAAAGCTTTTGATCTTGATGAAGTCCCAGTAGTTCATTTTTGCCCTTGCTTCCCTTACCTTTGGCAATGTTTCTAGGAAGAAGTTCCTGCGGCCGAAGTCGAAGATGTTGCTGCCTGTGTTCTCCTGAAGGATTTTGATGGATTACTTTCTCACATTGAGGTCTTTCATCCATTTTGAGTCTATTTTTGCGTGTTATGTAAGGAAATGGTCCAGTTTCATTCTTCTGCATGTTGCTGTCCGATTTTTCCAACACCATTTGTTGAAGAGACTCTCTTTTTTCCACTGGACAATCTTTACTGCTTTGTCAAAGATTAGTTGACCATAGAGTTGAGGGTCTATTTCTGGGCTCTCTATTCTGTTCCATTGATCTATGTGTCTGTTTTTGTGCCAGTACCATACTGTCTTGATGGTAATAGCTTTGTAATAGAGCTTGAAGTTTGCAATTGTGATGCCACCAATTTGGGCTTTCTTTTTCAACATTTCTCTGGCTGTTCAAGGTCTTTTCTGGTTCCATATAAATTTTAGGGTTATTTGTTCCATTTCTTTGAAAAAAATTGTTCCATTTCTTTGAAAAAAATCTCCTTCATCCAAACTGATGGTATTTTGATAGGGATTGGATTAAATGTGTAGATTGCTTTAGGTGCATAGACATTTTCACAATATTTGTTCTTCCAATCCATGAGCATGGAACGTTTTTCCATTTCTTTGTGTCTTCCTCAATTTCTTTCATGAGTACTTTATAGTTTTCAGAGTACACATTCGTTGCTTCTTTGGTTAGCTTTATTCCTAGGTATCTTATGGTTTTGGGTGCAATTGTAAATGGAATTGACTCCTTAATTCTTCTTTCTTCTGTCTTGCTGTTGGTGTATAGAAATGCAACTGATTTCTGTGCATTGATTTTATATCCTGAAACTTTACAGAATTCCTGTATGAGTTCTAGCAGTTTTGGAGTGGTCTTTTGGGTTTTCCACATAAAGTATCATTCATCTGCAAAGACTGAGAGTTTGACTTCTTTGCTGATTCAGATGCCTTTTATTTCTTTCTGTTGATTGCTGAGGTTATGACTTCTAGTACTACATTGAAAAATAGTGGTAATAGTGGATATCCCTGCTGTATTCCTGACCTTAGGGGAGAAGCTCTCAAGTTTTTCATTGGTTTCATTGGTTTCTGCTTTGATCTTTATTATTTCTCTTCTCCTGCTGGGTTTAGGCTTTCTTTGCTGTTCTTTTTCCAACTCCTTTAGGTGTAGGATTAGGTTGTGTATTTGAGACCTTTCTTGTTTCTTGAGAAAGGTTTGTATGGCTGTATACTTTCCTCTCAGGACCGCCTTTGCTGTTTCCCAAGGACTTTGAACAGTTGTGCTTTCATTTTCATTTGTATTTGTGAATTTTCTTGATTCTTTAATTTCCTGGTTGTCCCATTCATTCTTTAGTAGGATGCTCTTTAGCCTCCATGTACTTGAATTCTTTCCAACTTTCATCATATGGTTGAGTTCTAGTTTCAAAGCATTGTGCTCTGAAAATATGTAGGGAATGATCCCAGCCTTTTGGTACAAGTTGAGACCTGATTTGTGATGTAGGATGTGATCTATTCTGAAGAATGTCCCATGTGCATTAGAGAAGAATGTGTATTCTGTTGCTTTGGAGTGGAATGTTCTGAATATATCTGTGATGTCCATCTGATCCATTGTATCATTTAAAGCCTTTATTTCCTTGTTGATCTTTTGCTTAGATGATCTTTCCATTTCAGTGAGGGGAGTCCCCTACTATTATTATATTATTGTTGATGTGTTTCTTTGATTTTGATATTAATTGGTTTATATAATTTGAGCTCCCATATTAGGGGCATAGATATTTAAACTTGTTACATCTTCTTGATGGACAGACTCTTTGAGTATGATATAGTGTCCTTCCTCATCTCTTATTATAGTCTTTGGCTTAAAATCTAATTTTTCTGATATAAGGATTGCTACCCCAGCTTTCTTTTGATGTCCATTAGCATGGTAAATTGTTTTTCACCCCCTCACTTTAAATCTGGAGGTGTCTTTGGGTGTAAAATGAGTTTCTTGCAGATAGCGTATCAATGGGTCTTGTTTTTTTATCCATTCTGATACCCTGTGTCTTTTGATTGGGGGCATTTAGCCCATTTACATTCTGGGTAACTATTGAAAGATATGAATTTAGTGCCATTGTATTGCCTGTAAGGTGACTGTTACTGTATATTGTCTCTGTTCCTTTCTGATCTACTACTTTTAGGCTCTCTCTTTGCTTAGAGAACTCCTTTCAATATTTCCTATGGGACTGCTTTGGTGTTTGCAAATTCTTTTAATTTTTGTTTGTCCTGGAAGCTTTTTATCTCTCCTATTTTCAGTGTTAGCCTAGCTGGATATAACATTCTTGGCTGCATATTTTTCTCATTTAATGCTCTGAATATATCATGCCGGTCCTTTCTGGTCTGCTAGGTCTCTGTGGATAAGTCTGCTGCCAATCTAATATTTTTACCATTGTATGTTACAGACCTCTTACCCCAAGCTGTTTTCAGGGTTTTCTCTTTGTCACTGAGACTTGTAAGTTTTACTATTAGATGACAGGGTTTGGACCCATTTTTATTGATTTTGAGGGGGTTCTCTGTGCCTCCTGGATTTTGATGCTTGTTCCCTTCACCAAATTAGGGAAATTTTCTGCTATAATTTGCTCCAATATACCTTCTGCCCACTCTCTCTTTTTTTCTTTTCTGGGATCCCAATTATTCTAATATTGTTTCATCTTATGGTATCACTTATCTCTTGAATTCTCCCCTTGTGGTCCCGTAGTTGTTTATATCTCTTTTGATCAGCTTCTTTTTTCTCTATCATTTGGTCTTCTATATCACTATTTCTCTCTTCTGCCTTATTTATCCTAGCAGTAAGACCCTCCATTTTTTTTTTTAATTTTAAAGATTTTATTTATTTATTTGACAGAGAGGTCACAAGTAGGCAGAGAGGCAGGCAGAGAGAGAGGGGGGGAAGCAGGCTCACCGCCAAGCAGGGAGGCCAATGTGGGGCTTGATCCCAGGACCCTGAGACCATGACCTGAGCCAAAGGCAGAGGCTTTAACCCACTGAGCCACCCAGATGCCCCAGAGCCTCCATTTTTGATTGCACCTCATTAACAGCTTTTTAAATTCAACTTGGTTAGATTTTATTTCTCTAGATAGTGATTTTATTTCTCCAGAAAGGAATTCTTGAGTATCATCCATGCTTTTTTTGAGCCCAGGTAGCACCTTGATCATCATCATTCTGAACTCTAGTTATGACATCTTACTAATGTCCATATTGATTAGATCCCTAGCCCTCAATACTGCCTCTTATTCTTTTTTTTTTTTGTAGTTAGTTTTTCCACCTTTTTATTTTATCCAGGTAAGAATAGATGAATGAGAGAACAAAATAGTAAAAGGGTAGCAATGACCCCAGAAAAATATATGCTAACCAAATCAGAAGAGAGCTGAAACTGGGAGGAGAAGAAAGGGGGAAAAAAGAGGAAAAAACCCATATATTTATACATACATATGTATGTATATATATGATTGGCAAATAGAACAGAGCCACACACCTGATTTGGGGTATATTTTGGTCTGTTAGAAGAAACCACCTCCCAAAATTTTAAAGAAAGAAAAACATATATACACATATATACACTAACACACAAAAATAAGAGTAAACATGATGAAGGGGTGGAATATGACTGTAAAAATGAACACTAAAAAAGATTCCAGAAAAGGAATTGATAAGATAAGAAGTTGGTTAAAAAGGAGAAGAAAAAAAAAAAAAAAAGAGGAAAGAATGTGATCAGGCTAGAGACTAGAAAAAAGCTATGTGCTAGATTTAGGGTATATTTTGATCTATTAGAAGAAATTGTATCCCCAAATTTTAAAGGAAAAATAAAAACCCTATATGTATATAAGAAATAAGGTTAAATAGGGGCACCTGGGTGGCTCAGTGGGTTAAGCCTCTGCCTTTGGCTCAGGTCATGATCTCAGGGTCCTGGGATCGAGCCCAACGTCAGGCTCTCTGCTCAGCAGGGAGCCTGCTTCCTCCTCTCTCTGCCTGCCTCTCTGCCTACTTGTGATCTCTGTCTGTCAAATAAATAAATAAAAATCTTTAAAAAAAAGAAATAAGGTTAAATACAATGAAGGGATAAAATATGACTATAACAATGAAAATTTAAAAAGATTTTAAAAAACATATCGATAAGATAAAATAGTTAAAAAAACATTAAGGTAGGAAAGAGGGAAAATTAAAAAAATAGAATAAAATTTTTTAAAACAAATTTAACTTTGAAAGACTAACAGATCATGGGATAAAAGCCATGAATTCTGTGTTGCTCTCCCCTAGCTCTGGAGTCCTGCAGTTCTCATTCATCGGTGAACTTGGTCTTGGCTGGATGTTCTTGCTGATCTTCTGGGGGAGAGGCCTGTTGCAGTGATTCTCAAATGTCTTTGCCCGAGATGGAATTGCACCTCCCTTGCTGGGGTCCTGGCTAAGTAATCTGTGCAGGGTTCACTCTTGCGAGTTTTTGTTCCCTGAATGCTTTCCGTACAGCTTTGGAGGACGGCAATGAAAATGGTGGCCTCCCAATCTCTGGCCCGGAGGAGCCAAGAGCTCAGGGCCTTAATCCTCAGTGTGTCCTCAGAGAAAAACAGTCAATCTCTCCTGTCTCCCTGGTCTCTGGCCGCGCTCCATGCTCACCTGACCTGTGACTGAGCATTTCTATCTCTGGCACATGGCCCAGTTTGGAGTCTCCAAACCCAGCAGATTCCTGCAGTGCACTCCCATACCACTCTGCCTGGAGGAGGAAGGAGGAGGTCTCCTCAGATCTGCCACTTGTGGGGTCCTGGCTCAAAGAGCGTGCCTCGGATCCCGGTTTAAGGTAACCATGAGCCGAGAGCCCACTGCTTGGCTCCATCTCTGTAGCCGGCTTCCCCATTCCGATACCTGGGAACTCTGCCACACTCAGAGATCCCTGGGTTTTTTGTGACCATGCGGGTCCTGAGACCAAACTGTTCCTGCTAAGGCTCCACCCTGTGCTTAGCCTCTGGAGTGATGTCCCTCAGTGAGTCAGATTTCTAAAAGTTCCAATTTTGTGCTCCACTGCTCTACTGCTTGCTGGAAGCCAGCCCTTCCTTCTGTGGTCTATAGTCCCATCGCTTCGGATTCACTTCTCCACACATCCTACCTTCCGAAAGTGGTCAATTTTTTGTTCCTAGAATTGCTGCTCTTCTTCTCTTCGATCTCCTGTTGAGTTTGTAGGTGTTTAGAATGGTTTGATAATGATCTAGCTGAACTCTTGGGACGTGATGATATCTCGGTCTCTTACTCCTCTGCCATCTTGCTCCTTCCCTTTGTGTTATTTCTAACAAGAAATTTTCTGTCAGTCTTATCTTTGTTCCTATAGCTTTTTCTATGGCTGCTTTCAAGGTTTCTTTTTTTCTTTGTTTGTTTGTTTGTTTGTTCATTTGTTTGTTTTTTATCTACCAGGGATTTTGAGCAATTTGATTTTAATGGATATTGGTGTAGTTTTCCTTATATTTCTTGTCCTCAAGGTTTATGGAGCTTCTTGGATATGTGGATTTGATTTCATCAAATCTGGAAAACCTTTGAACCATTATTTCTTTGGCATTATTTTGGCATTATTTTTCCTGTTTCCTTTCTATATCTTTCGCTGGGGACTCCAGTTACCTGTATATTAGACAGTTTGAAGTTTACTATAATTTAAAGTTTTTCTAAGTGTTTTATTTCAGTGATATTTTCTTCTCAGTGTTCTATCTGCTGAATTTCTTCCAGTGTAGTTTTCATCTCTAGAAGTTTAATTTTTTAAGATATCTTTTCTGTTTCTATTTGACTTTTTGAATTTATGGAATGTTATTTTTTTAAATGCTGTTGTCTGTTAATTTTAATATCTGTCTCACTCTGGGGTTGGTCGATTTTTTTCCTTAATACTTTCCTGTTTCTTTGCATGCCTTTTTCTTTTTCTTTCTTTCTTTCCTTTTTTTTTAAAGTTACTTGTTAACATTTAATGAACCTCCCTCTGCATGTCTTCAGGCTACCAGGACAGAATGCCCCCCCCCCATCCCTTAATCTTATCTTTAGCTCTTCTATTGAAGAATTTGGTCTTCATGATGAGAAGTTATTATGGGAGCTGTCCCTTCCCCAGAACTTTGTAGTAGTCCAGTTGTACTACATCAATGCTAGGAACAGCTCCAGACTTGTTTTGGAAAGCATTTATCCATGTCTGCTCACTGACCAAGGTCCACAGTTTACCCAGGTTGACAGTTGGGCAGAAGCTCTGGTTCCTCTTGAACTGGTCATGCCTCATACCTACTTTTCCAAAATAACCTGGGTGATAATTTGTGGAAGTTTATTCTGGGGTGATGCATGCCACTAGCATCCTCTAGGCCTTCTGGGTGCTTCCAGTTCTTGCTGATGTGTCCTTGGCCATGGCTCCTGTGGCTCTGAAGTTTTCAGGTCTTCTTCAGTCTGGATGGTATATTGGCAGCCCAGATGAAAGAGCATGCACAATATTTTTTGGTAGAATATAAGACACTATATATTTTTCATTGCTGTGTTCTGACTATGTTTTCATTCTTATAAGTTTCTTGAGTTTTGTTCTGTGATGGAATGCAGTTTAAGTTTCTTAGAAACTGAGCCTTTTAAATCTTACTTTTAATAATTGTTAGGTGGGACTTACTTTTAATAATTGTTAGGTAGAACACTGTTCAATGGAGGACTAATTATTTCCTACTACTGAGGTAAGAATTTTCTGAATACCTTATTTAATTTCTGTAAATGATGAAGTTTACCAATCTGGCTGGTGGGGAAAATCAATTTTCCTGTCTTCATGTGAGCTCCAGGGGCTATTTTTTTTTTTAAACCTTTAAACCTGTTTATTTACTTGGGATTTTTCATTTATAAAATGGTCACACAAATACATTCTCATAAAGAATCAAGTAGTACAAAGAGTATGGAGGAGAAGAGGAGCTCACTTTACGGCTGGTAATGGTATCATTTTCTTCTCTCAAAGGTAATTGCTGTTGATATTTTGTTGTAACTCCTTCTAGTATATATCCACACACGACGATATCATACTTTTTTTTCTGCTTACCACAAGGTCTTAATGATCTTTTCCTATTAGTACTGAAGATCCTCAACACTGAATCCCCATATTCCATTTTTGAATAATCTCCCTCTGCCTTCTTCTGGTTTGTTGGGACATTCCCATGTTCTCAGACCTGTGTTTTCTCTCTCAATGATAGTTCATGGGATGACAGAACCTGGCATGAACCTATAGAAAGGCCCTTCCTTTTCCTGGTGATGGTGATGCATCTAAGTCACCACAGAACTGTGAGCTCTATAACATGGAGACTGGGGCTGTCTCATCTGCCATGGTGTCCTCAGGGCAGGATTGGCTGATGAATGTTATGGAATGGTAAAGATGAATGAATATAATTTCTCTGCACCCCTTTCATCCTCACTCAAAGGGACCTATCCTGGAGGAGCAGGATAATGCACCCAGGTACTGTTCTTTATAATTCTTTGATCGAGTTCTTCCCTGGCTTCTGCTAGTTTCCTCCCATTTATGCACTAATCAGTACTTTGAATATGAGGGGGACCCATAGATGTCCAGTTCTCTTTCCCTGCAGCTCTTTCTTTCCCCTGTATCCTGATAACTTTAGCCACATTAGTCTTTCCAAACTCTTAAGTGCATCTATTCATCACAGGGAGTCTGTGGACTGCATCTGGGTATTACCTCCCATGGTCTGGAAACTATTTCATGGCAGTGAGCTGGGGCTATTATAGAGCGCTCTTCATTCTTTTTCTGTCCTATGTCTTCTTTTAGGTTCTGTTCTGACAATTATTCACTATCATGTTAACTTTCTTATGCCATTAAACATTTTAAAAATATTTCATCCAGTTTTTTAGTATTTTATAAAAAGCTTGGCAGTAATTATTGTCTGCAGTTGGAATAAGAGCCCCAAACCTTTTAATTTCAACCAGGTATTTTTCAGAGGGGTGAGCAGTTATTTCAGGACTGTTTGAGTCCTCAGGTAGAGTCTAAGTGGTATTTAGAACTGGTCTCTTGGCATGTCTGGCAGTTCTGGTGGAAAAGACTACTGGAAACTTCTTTTCTGATGAGGACTGAGGAGATGCTTGAGAGGGTGATCATATTGGGGGGGGGGGGCAGAGAAAGCCAGACAGGATGAGCTTGATTCAACTAAATATTTGTTATCAGTGAGGAGGAGTGAAAATGATGTCAGTCATTCATGTTTCTTTTCTGTCCTGCTCCTACTGGATTTATGAAGAGTTGTATACAGAGAGAGTTGACTGTATGTTAAAACAGAAAGAGTAGTTTTACTAAAAGTACTGAAAAAAAAAAAAAAGCAAAGGCTAGGAGCAGAAGGAATAGGTAGGAGTGAGAACCAGTGAAATTTGAGTTATTACTGTTAAAGTAACTCTTTAAGCACACCCCAGCTGGTGAGGCTTGGAGAAATCAGGTTACAAGAAGCCAAGTTAGCCTGAGTGCAGCTGAAACTTTACAGAGCTTCATTAGCAGGAATAGAAGGAGCCCTTGGCACAGACACATTGTCCATTAGAAATTAGCCTGAGGCCAGAAACTCATTTTACCTTGACCCCAGAATATCCATCAGATGGTGAGGTTCTTGCCCAGGACTGATATTTTTCTGCGCTGGTATTCAAAGAGATTGATTTAAGAGTCCTTAAATTTTTGTAGTGAGTCACATATAGTGCCCAGTTTGCTGAAACTTAATGTGTTAGAACTGCCTGGGGGCAATTTGTTGGTAACCTGTAGGCACTGACAAGATACAAAAGATTAATACAGTGCATAAAATGAAAGACAAAGAGTGGAGGTGGGTAGTGGGGAAGCTCTTTGTGGAGAACATAGCTCTAGTTTATAGGATGAAACCTTCATTTCACTCAGCAAAAGATACAAATCTGTATCACATTAACTCTGCAATTTTACCAAAAGATAAAGACAGGATGGCAAATATTTAAACAGTGATTAAAACATTGCCCAGGCAATAGGAAATGCCTCTTCTTGCCAACTGTTTGCTTGGACAGAATAAAGTAAATGAGGGGCACACAAACCATCTTCCCGGTTGCTCTCAGGAACACTTCTTGGCATAGGGGTAGCTCCCTCAATCATTAACTTAAGTCCTGTGGGTCCCACTAGAGAGAGCCTAATGAGAAAGGACTCTGAAAACTGTCGATTGCTAAAAAGGGATATAATATATATTTTTCTTTGAACATATTTTACATGTATAAATGACAGGGTGCAATCAGCAGATTTCCCTACCACAAGTTTGACTAGTTAATTAAAAACAAACCCATATTTGATTTGGTAGTGTAACTCTTCTCCCATCCCCTAATTTGGCTCTTTGCCTGCTGTTAGTCTAATTGCATGGATGGCAGCCTGAGATTCTATGGCCCTTGAGGGCAAATTGAAGAAAATGTTGCCATTACTAATTATAGCGACATTGTGATTGGTGAAAGTAATACTCTGTCTTTTAAAAGACCTAAACTCATAGGAGAGCACAGAAACACCTGAGTATGCCTCGTAAGTCTATACTCTATTAAAGTTCAACACTTTCTGTCATATCATAAGTGACAGTGACAAATTCTCATTCCAGCTTTCAGCCAGGATGACCACAATTTTGACCAAATCCCACTCACTGTTTTCTCCAGCCATGTTAAAAGTGAAGCTGTTTGGTGTGTCAGCACAAAGGAGTGATGGTGTTATGTGCTCTTTTTGCAGACAGGCAGATGAACGAGCTAGTAACTCAAATCACATGAGTAAATAGCGTTCACTGTCACATTCTCAGCATTGGACTAAATACTGCAAGTGAGTGACCAAGAGAACAGAGTGTTAGGAGTTGAATTATGTCCCCTCAAAAAAGATATTTTGAAATTCTAACCCCCAGTACTTTAGAATGTGATCTTTTTTTTTTAAACTTAATTTAATTTTTTAATTTTTTCAGTGTTCCAATTCATTGTTTATGCACCTCACCCAGTGTTCCATGCAATATGTGTCCTCCTTGATACCTACCACCAGGCTCACCCAACCCCCCACCCACCTCCCCTCCAAAACCTTCAGTTTGTTTCTCAAAGTCCACAGTCTCTCATGGTTCATCTCCCCCTCTGATTTCCCCCAACTCACTTCTCCTCTCCATCTCCCAGTGTCCTCCGTGTTATTCCTTATGCTCTACAAGTAAGTGAAACCATATAATTGACTCTCTCTGCTTGACTTATTTCACTCAGCATTATCTTATTTAGAAATAGAGTCATTGTAATTAATTAAGATGAAGTCATACTGCATTAGAGTGGGCTCCTAATCCAATATGAATGGTTTTTTTTTTTTTTAAGATTTTATTTATTTGAGATGGATGGGGCATGAGCAGGGGGAAGTAGCAGAGGCAGAGGGAGAAGCAGACTCCCCACTGAGCAGGGAGCCCAATAAGGGGCTCAATCCCAGGACTCTGGGATCATGACCTGAGCTGAAGGCAGATGCTTAATTGACTGAGCCACCCAGGTGCCCATGACTGTTGCCTTTATACGAAGAGGGACACGTGAAGATAAAGATACAAAGAGAATGCTATGTAAGAATGAAGGCAGAGATGGGAGTCAGGCAGTTGCAAGCCAAGAAAAGCTGAAGATAGCCAGAAAACCACTAGAAACTAGGAGAGACACAAGGAAGGATTCTTCCTACAGGTTTTAATGAGAATGTGATCCTGCTGACACCTTGATTTTGGACTTCTAGCATCCTGAACTGGGAGACAATAAATTTCTTTTGCTTTATACCACCAAAGTTTGTAGTACTTTGTTCTGACAGTCCTAGAAACTAATATAGTCAAGAATGTCTCCTGTTTTTAGGATACATGGAACCTGGGTCAGATATGTTGCATACACAGTGTGTAGTAAGGATGAAATGTGGAATGGAGGGAAGACCAGTAGAGACAAAGTTCCTAGAGGAAGTAAATTTTAAGCTGGTTTCAAAGTGTCCTGATGAAAGTCCTCAAAGATGTTTGACCTGAATTTTTTCCCCTTGTGAAGTCTTGCATCCAAGAGAAGGCTACCTGTAAAATGGCTGAAATGTCCAGCTCTTTCTCCTCCCCCAATACAGATTCAAATGATATGAACTAGCCCTAGCTTAATAGACACCCTCTTTATTACTAGTGAGCCAACAGAAGTATAGAATAGCTTAATTACGTAGATAAAAAGGAATTTGAAATGTGGAATGTTAAAGCCAAGGGTCCAGTGACTATTTATTCCACATTCCATATAACTATCCTAACCTGAGTGGCTGTTCTAAAACTGGGATGACAAGAACCCTGAGAAAACTTTCTTTTAAAGTGCTAGAGCAGAGATTTCACCTTTCTGGTTTTGCAACGCTGAATTTGGGGCCAGTCTAGCAGCCCATTCCAGCCTTCATAGCGTGAAAGCAGAACTCTTGGTTCCATGCCTATGGTGGGCTGCTCCACAAAGCTCCACGATGTCCCCCCACTGGCTATTCACCATGTGGGGGCCATATCAGCTCTATGAAGTGAATATCTCACCATGTCACTTGCTGTGTACAACGTTTTGGTGGCTCTGATTGCCTATAGGTCAAATCTTAACATGATGTTAAAATAAGCTTCCATGATCCATTCCTGCCACACTCTCTCTTTAATTTTACTTCTAGCTACACGAAATTACTTGTTTACACAATATGTTCTTATATGTCCTGTTCCTGTGACTTTAATTTACTCTCCCCCCACACACATAAAATGCCTTTACTTCTTTTTCTACTTAGAAAACTAGTTATCTTCAAAACTTTTTAAGAAACACTTTCCTATTTAATAGCCTTCCTTGACCATGGGCTCCAAAGATATATATATATATATATATAGAGAGAGAGAGAGAGAGAGAGAGAGAGAGTAGTTGACATACATGTTACATTAGTTTCAGGTGTACAACATAGTGATTCAGCAAGTTTCTACATTATGCTATGTTCACCCCAAGTATAGCTACCATCTGTCCTGATACATGGTAAATCCCTTTTACAATACCATTGACTATATTCTTTGTGCTGTGCCTACTATTCTTGTGACTCATTCATTCCATAACTGGAAGCCTGTATCTCCCACTCCCCTTACCCATTTTGCCCATTTGCCCATTTCCTCCCCTCTGGCAACTATCAGTTTGTTCTCTGTATTTATAGATCTGATACTGCTTTTTGTTTGTTTGTATGTTTGTTTATTTATTTATTTTTAGATTCTACTTATGAGTGAAATCGTATGGTATTTGTCTTTCTCAGTTTGACTTATTTCATTTAGCACAATACCTTCTAGGTCCATCCATGTTGTCTCAAATGACATGTCATTATTTTTTATGGCTGTGTAATATTCTAGTGTGTATGTGTATGTGTATGTATATGCATGTATGTATCTCTATCTATCTATCTATCTAATCTATCGTCTATCTATTTATCTCTATATCACATCTCCTTGTTCATTTATCTATTGATGGACACTTAGGGTGTATCTATATCTTTGCTATTATAAATAATGCTGCAATAAACATGGAGGTGTATATATCTTTTTGAATTGGTATTTTCATTTTCTTTGGGTAAATACCTAATAGTGGAATTATTGGGTCACGTGATATTCCTATTTTTGATTTCTTGAGGAACATTTATACTGTGTTCCACAGTGATAGTACTAATTTACATTCCCATCAACAGTGCATGAGTTCTCCTTTTTCTCCATATCCTCTCCAGTACTTATTATTTCTCATCTTTTTGACTTTAGCTATTTTATTTTATTTTTTTTTCAAGATGTTCTTTTTTTTTTTCTTTAAGATTTTATTTATTTATTTGACAGAGATCACAAGTAGGTATAGAGGCAGGCAGAGAGAGGAAGGGAAGCAGGCTCCCTGCTGACCAGAGAGCCCGATGCGGGGCTCAATCCCAGGACCCTGGGATCATGACCTGAGCCGAAGGCAGAGGCTTTAACCCACTGAGCCACCCAGGTGCCGCTGACTTTAGCTATTTTAACATGTATAAGGTGATGTCTCGTTTTGGTTATGATTTGCATTTCCCTAATAATTAGTGACGTTGGGCATCTTTTCATGTGTTTGTTGGCCATGTGTTTCCTTTGGAAAAATGTCTATTCAGGTCTTTTGCCCACTTTTTGAACAGATGGTTTGCTTTTTGGTGTGCGTCGTATAAGTTCTTTATATAGCTTGAATATTAACCCCTTATTGTACATATAACTTATAAATATATTCTCCCATTTAATAAGTTGTCTTTTTGTTTTGCTGATGGCTTCCTTTGCTGTGTGAAAGCTTTTATTTTGGTGTAGTCCAAATAGTTTATTTTTGCTTTGTTTCCCTTGCCTGAGGAGACACATCTAGAAAAATGTTGCTATGACTGATGTTAGAGAAATTATTGCCTATGTTCTTTTCTAGGATTTTTATGGTTTCAGTTCTCACATTTAGGCCTTTGATCCATTTTGAGTTTATTTTCATATATGGTATTAAAAGGTGATCCACTTTTATTCTTTTACATGAAGCTGTCCAGTTTTCCCAATACCACTTATTCCCCATTGTTATACTCTCCCCTCCTTTGTCAAAGATTAATTGACCATATAATAGTGGGTTTATTTTTGGGCTCACTATATATTCTGTTCTGTTGATCTATGTGTCTGTTTTTGTGCCAGTACCATCCTGTTTTGATTACCAAAGCTTTGTAGTATCTCTTGAAATCTAGGATTGTGATTTGGTTTGTTCTTTCTTAAGCTTTGTTCTTTCTCAAGATTGCTTTGGCTATTTGGGGTCTTTTGTGCTTCCATACAGATTTTAGTATTATTTGTTTAGTATTAGTATTATTTGTTTAGTATTATTTGCTGAGTATTATTTGTTCTAGTTCTGTGAAAAATGCAGTTGGTATTTTGATAGGGATTTCACTGAATCTGTAGACTTCTTTGTGTAGTATGGGAATTTTAGCAATATTAATTCTTCTAATCCATGAACATGGAATATCTTTCCATTTTTTTATGTCATTTTCAATTTCCTTTATCAA
>PISX010025947.1:0-25328 GCA_004024625.1 Mellivora capensis | reverse complement strand
AGTTTGGCGACCGTGGCCATTGCTGCTATAAACATTGGGGTACAGATGGCCCTTCTTTTCACCACATCTGTATCTTTGGGGTAAATACCCAGTAGCGCAATTGCAGGGTCATAGGGAAGCTCTATTTTTAACTTCTTGAGGAACCTCCACACTGTTTTCCAGAGTGGCTGCACCAACTTGCATTCCCACCAACAGTGTAAGAGGGTTCCCCTTTCTCCACATCCTCTCCAACACATATTAGTACTGTAATTTTACATGATGTACCCATTTTATATCATGCTCTTTGCTCCATTGCCTAAATCTAAAAAGATGGTAGCTTTCTACCTAGCAATTAAACAACTGTCCTTTTCTCTTATGGAGATGTATATTTATTTGATCTACTTTTATAAATAATAATTTAAATGGATGAAGAGGCAGATTGTTCTAGTAATAAATACTAACTAGTAGTAGGTTAGGCACTTTCAAAAGTTATAGTAATGCATAAATGAATAATAGTTAAAAACATAAAAATCATAAAGAGATGTGTTAATCATAATCCAAGACATACCAGAATAAACATCAATTGAAATCTACTTCTCTTCCAATCTTAACTTGTCTCTTGATTATTCAAATTCTGTAACAGCAAATATGCTCTCAAGGGTTAACCTTGGGCATTTATCAATTTCTTTACTAGAACATTATATGGTGCTATTCCTTTATTGTAAATATTTAACAATGTAATAAATTAATAAAATTAAAACAGTTTATTAGATTAATTACATGAGGCTGAATTAGTAATTATATAAACTATGGTATAACACACAAATTTTAGAGAAATGTTTTTTTCTGTATCTTTAATTTTTTTAATATGTCTGAATTCCTTGTAGAATTCAAACTAGAGGAAATATATCTGCATTCTGGGTTTGATTATCAGTATTCTAAATTACAAATGCTTGTACTTGAACAAATTATATTATGGTAATTTTTTCCTTTAAAGGGAGAATATCAATGGTTGAAGAATAATTCAGGCTATTCATCATCGTCTTTGAAAAAGTAAAATAACAAGAAAGCCCATTTAGGAGACACATTAATCTCTTGTGTGACTCTAGAAGCAGGCAGAATTTTTAAAAAACATCTTCAAAAATTATATGAAATATACCTCTTCTGTTCCCTAACAATATGTCTCTAACATTCTTCTAAAAAGTTAAGACATTTAGGCTAAGGCAATGCTAGGATGCTGATGCTTCAGGAAGTAGCAAAAAATAAGTTTTGAAGTTTCTTTCCTGGGGCCTTGGAAGGAAAGACCGAAAAATATAAGTAGGGGTATAGCTAATTGCAAGGTTAAAAATTATGTCTCCCTTTTGCACTGTTATGTCAGAACACAGATTGCCAAGTGACAGAGCTGGGATTTGAATCCAGGTTTGTCTGAATCAAGTCCCCTACACATTTGACCACAATACCTTGACGCAGTAGTCCACCTCTTATCTGCAGGGAGATAGGTGCCAAAATCTCCACTGGATGGCTGGAGCTGCAGATGGTACTGAACCCTATACATACAATGTATTTTTTTCTTATAAAATACATACTTCTGATAAAGTTTCGTTTATGAATTAGGGACAGTTCAAGACTAACAACAGTAACTAATAATAAAATAGAACAAATATAACAATATACTGTAATGGAAGTCATGTGAATGTGATCTTTCTCTCTCTCTCTCTCTCAAAATATTATATTGTGTTCACCCTTCTTGTGATGGTGGGAGATGCTAAAATGCCTACAATATAAGAGGAAGTGAGGTGAACGGTGTAGGTATTGTGACATAGCATTAGGCTACTGCTGACCTTCTGGGGATATGACAGAAATAGGATCATCTCTTGGGGTTTGGTTGCACATGGGTAACTGAAACCCTGGAAAGTAAACTCTGGTGCTCCTGTATGGTTTAAGAAGGTATTTTGTTTGTCAGATAATATGGGTCCAAAGCCCTGTCCCATTCTTCCCAGCCACATGATTATGGACAAGTTAATTAAACCCTGTATCTCAGTTTTTTAGCTCTAAATGGAGTAATAATAATAATTAATAATAATAATAATTATACTTACCTTACAATTATTTGTGACAATTAAATGTTAGTACATTTAAAGCACTCACAGTTGTCAAGGGATCATAAAAAGTGCTCAAGTAATTTAGCAAGTCCATAAATATAGTTACCGAGGAGTATGTTTGCAAACAATCATAGAATGTTTTCTGGGAATATATATTGTTCATAATTACATACTCCATCTTTAAAAATGCATGTATTGCCACTTGAGTACAATTTCAAAAGGGTTCATTTTTGTTTTTATTTTTTGCATTTTTTTCTCTGCCATTTGAGAAACTAGCAAGTACAGGTTTCTGATTCAGAAATAAGTTTCTCTCTTTTTTGTTCTTAAAACAGTCCAAATTATTCCAATTTGAGCCTTCGCATTTGCTGTTGCTTTGCCAGTAGTGTTCACTCTGGATTTTCATAAAGTCTACTCTGTCTCATCATTCAGTTCTCAGCTTCATAACCCCTCTTTAGAGTAGCCGTTCGTGAGCATCCAGTCTAATATTCTTGCATCACCATAGCAACCCCATCTTGTCATCACTCTATTCCACTGCTGTGTTTTAGTTTCTTCTGTTGTTTATTCTAAATGCCATTCTTATTCATCTATTTGTTTTTTATTACTTCTTTATTATCTCATTTCCCTGCTTGAATGTAACCTCCTTGAGGGCAGGGATCATGTCCTAGGTAGTCCATTCATTACTGATGTCACCTCCAGTTCAGCTGCCTCTTGAGGTGTAAGGCAATGCTTCTAAGGGTCCTATAGGTCCAGGGAGAAACATGTACTCTGCTCCTTACTTCTTCCTTAAAACTTTGTTGTATAAGAAAATACATTTTTGGAGGTCTCTGAATCATTTGTAGTTCTATCCATTTTTCTAGACATTGTTTATTTTATTGTCACTTTTTAACCAGTTGTCACTAAGCTGGGTGTCTGAGATAATTTTGCTACTGGTAAAACTGTAGAATTAACTTTTATTGAACTGTGTTTTCATATTATGTCCTAGCCCACACAGAGGAATGTTATAACAGACGGTAAAATTTGCCATTATTATTTCAGAAATGGTGTAATTGAGGATTTGACCTATGCTCTCAATATCAGTTAGTCCACGAAAACAGAAACAACTTAAAGTACTTAAAACAGACGGGAGAGCATTTCATGCAAGGCAGTGGTTTTATGGGTGATGGAAATACTAAGAAGCCAAATGAGACAATGAGGCAAATGAAAAAACAGTGACAGACTAGCTGCCACCCCTAGGCTGGAGAAACAAAGTGAGTAAGTGGCATTCCTGAGTTCAGAGGTTCTTGTAAACCTGGAAGAAGGCTGTACCTGAGCAAGCACTAAAGCCAGCACTAAAGCCATACAGGAGACACAATAACTTCTAGAGACTTCATATTAGAGAGGTTGGGGAGGAAATATCCCGGTTGCTCCCTGTCACCTCCAATCTCCAGTTAGCAAGCACTTTTCTTTGACTGAAGCCAGGTGACAGTCAGCTGATAGGGGACTCTGGGTGTAGTAGTTTTCATATAAGCTCCCTGAAACCTTGTGCAAAGCAGGAGAGGGGTAAGGAACGGGTCTGAAAGCAAACTTTCCTTGGACTGGTATACTACTCCATTAGGAGGCATAAGTGCAAATTGTACTCAGTCCACAGCTGAGTTGTATATTTATAACAGGCACTGAATTATGCCACCAATCATGATTGTCTCCTTGTGTTGGTTTCTAAAGAACATAGTCAATTTATTTGCCTCTTTTTTGGCATCCTGCACAAGAATCTTCTGGAATATATTTTGAGGTCCACTCTTACTCCCAGATTTATTCCCTGAATAGTGTTAGTCACTTGGCTAGATGCTGTAGCACCACTCGGATTGGTAACACTGATAGTCCTTGGTGGCAGGAGCTCTGAGAAAGTGACTACTGTGATTTGTGCTGCTGTCATCTGACCTATCTGTCCCTTGCCCTTATAGATAAAGCTATTGAAAGGGCAAGGTCTGCAACTGTTATATATTGACTTTGTCTTAGAAGTCAGGGTTTCTGACTCCAAAACCTAAACTCTTTCAAATGTGCTAACATATAATACTCCTTTCTAATTTTCTTCCAATCCTTAGCTTATGTGTTACTTTCTCTGAGAAAGTTATTGCATTACCTCTGTCATAGTACTTAGAATACTCTAATAGTACATTCACCTTTCTCTTCATCTTAGACAGGTGTACCATTTGTTATATCTTTATTTTTAGCACCTACCGTAGTGTATGACACATACGACATGTTCAATAGACACACTTTGAATAAATGAATGACTAAGGAAATGAATTAGTAAATAAAACAAATATCTTGGTTAGATCAATCCAGTTTCCTTATTTTTAAGGAAGGATTTATTTAAAAATAGATACTACCAACATTCAAAGTGACTCAAACCATTTGGAGAAATGTAAGCTCACTAACAAAAAAATGAATTCAATTAAGGCTAGTTATGAGATGTAAACTTTGCAAAGCAACCATGTCAAGAATTAGAAGATAAAAATTATAAGCAAAACACAAATTGTGATGTCTTGAAGGTCATAATGATATGCAAAATAAATGAATTGCTATGCAATTTGCTATGATCAAGCATTATATTTTTTTAACCAATTTCCTGAATCTGGCACATACCTTTTCTTCAATGAAATTGTACACTGCTTTGAATAATGACCGTATAGGTGGGTATTGTGACTCTTCATGGGGTTCAATATAAAGACAGTAAAGAGACTGAACTCCTTCAGTGCATAAAAATTGCAAAAGACCATCTGTATTTTTAGGTGCACAGAAGAGTCATAAAGACATAGAATTTGCTTTATGCTTTACGAGGAATCAGGACCCCCATTTAGGTCAGGATGCTATTTGTAAAACTGGAAATATTTGTATCCTGGAAGACATCCAGGATTTTCCTGACCTCATACAAAAAACCTGGAAACCTAGTTGCTGAGAAAACTTCATCTTAACAATGAAACCATAAATGATATTCATAAATTTATGTAAACTTGGCTGTGATAACACTGAGAAGTGTAATATCAGACTAGTGTTAAAACAACATAGTCTTGCAGTCTTGTTCACTGGCTATTTAAGCAATTCAGTGCATTGACAATTTGGAGGAGGCAGTGCTAAGACTTCTCTTTGAATAGAACTGTGTAGACAAGGTACTAAACTTTAAAAAAAAGCTGTTAAATTTCAATGGTGACATTTCTGGATTGGAGGATAAGGGAAATGGACTTTAGTGATTTGCAGGAAAGAATTGTGTCAGTGATGCTGAGAAGCTTTCATACTGTTCTGTGGTGTGATAGCTTGATATCAACATACATATGGGCTATGTGATTTTTGAGGTTTAAGGTGTTTATACTATGGGTAAATTTATTATACCAACTGTTGCATTGACTTACTGTTTTCGCTTGCATGTCTGTTTGAGATCTCAGGACTGTTTCATTATTTAGTTCATTGGTCAATTTATTTATTCCTTCATTCCTTCTTATTTTTTTAACTGTCATTTACTGATTTCCTTTTATTTTTAGTCACTAAAAATAAAGTGACATGATGTTCCAAGAGTTCATGGTGTTATAAAGGAGGAAGACAGCTGAAATGATACGCACTGAAACTACTAGAACAATAAGCAAAACTTTGAGAAAAGAGGAAACGATTAATTTTGCATATGGAATTTGATAAGTCAAAAAGAGAGACATCATTAGAGATTATTCCATTTGAGCAGAATCTTACATGATGAATATTATCACTCCAGTTATTGAAGAATAAAGCCCTAGTAGGCAAGAAGACATTATTACTCTGTTGTTTAGAATAATAATCGGTGCTTATTTCAGAGTTCAGATCCTTAGGAACTAACTTTGGGAATAATGAGTCATGTAGGCTAATTTTAATTTATTGTCCCTCTTGACGCCATTGCAACCATTTCCATAACCATGTGAAGAACTTCTACCAAGCATGATCTTATATCACTTGCAATCCCTTGACTAGTGTGGATTTCTCTTATATTCTATCTTGTATCATAATTAGTACTGAACTAATTCTAAATGTTATTCTAATTCTAAATGTAATTTTAAGTGTTATTCTAAATTATAAGTTCCTGTGTTACCTTTTCCTCCCACAGGCAGCACCTGGTACATGGCAGTCTTCTGAGTAAGATAGTCTGGGTGTAACTCCATAGGCAGTACAGAGGATAGGAATTGGAATACAGAGATCAATATAATGAATTGTGTGACTCTGTGTATGGTACTTTGATCTGAAAGGAAAAAAATATTCAGTCCCCAAATAATACTAAGTATATTATGGAATCACGCTTGTCAAAGCACATAGATTAACATAACAATAATCCTATAGCAAGATTTTCTAAATTTAAATTTGTGAACATTTTTGAGTTTAACTATTGAACTAAATAAACAAGCAAACTTTACTTCCTTAGAAAATACAGAGCTTACATTGCCATTTAAGGATCTACGAAGTTTTTAATGCCTCTGTTTACATTTTTTAGTTAAATTCAAAATTAGTCCAGTGATATAAACTATGATATTGAATTATTTTGTAAGTAAATTAATCTGTTTGACCTTGCAACATTGTAGTGGGAAAGGAGGAAAGTACAGATGTGTGTTTTGGCTTCTAGATAATTGTTACTAGAACAGAGAATAGCTATGCTTCTTTGGGTACATGTATCTTCTGTGAAGAATCTCATAAATTCTTCTATTCAAGTAGTTTATGGGAATATTTTAGATTTCCTATGTATCAATCATGTCAGTATGAAAACATTTTATATTGATTATTTAATTCTTGTTTCTTACTGCACTTGCTCAAAAACTCTGTTATACAATAATGTTGATAGTTATCACTATAAACTCCCAAATTTTAATGGAAATGATTTTAAGGTTTTGTTGTTTACAGTAATTTCTTTTAATTATGGTAAACAATTTTTTATCATATTTAATTCATTTTTGCCTATTTCTATTTTTATAAAGTTAATATGAAGAATGCATCTAGTTAACATGAGTGTTATTATTTTCTTGGGTGGTTAATTATTTGTTTGGATTGACTTTTACCCCTGTTTTATTTGTTCTGCTGGAAACATTTTCTTTTTCTTAGTTTTTGTTTTTGTTTTTGGTAACACTTGGAGATAAGGAATTTAGCAAGAATATATCTAACATTATAATTTTTCTAATTTTTTATGCCTTTATTGCTAATCATTTCAACCTCGAGACTCCATTCTTTTTAAGCAAGTAGAATTTTGTTTGTTTTTTAATTATTACCTCTCCTGCAACTCTTCTTTTGTTTTGTTTTGTTTCCTGAAATCCAATGATTCACAGGTTAGTTTTTCTAGGCTTAATCCTTGAGTCTTGCATTTTTTCCTTTATGATAATCCATCTCTTAGTATCTTTGGTTTATGCCTTCAGATATTTCTTCCACTTACTATTTCTGATCATTAATATGATTCTCAATTGTGACCATCATTCAATTCATTTGCTGAAACTTTTTGCTTCTAATTTTTATTTTAGTTCTTGAAACACTCTTTTGTGTGACACTTCTGTCTATTTAAAAGAAACTCAGAATATGGTTTTCCATATGAACAATGGCAACAACAAAAGTTATATTTGACTTCTGCTCACTCCATATATGCAGACGAACTCTAGATATTCCTAGGAATGAATTGTCAATAATAAAATTTTAAAAATTTTGGTAAATTTTATTTTTTTTATTTTAGTTGAGATTTAAAGGAAATTTATCTCTTAAAACTTGGGGAGAAGAGGCACCTGGGTTAAGTGTCTGACTCTTGATTTTGGCTCAGCTCATGATCTGAGGGTCATGAGATCGAGCCCCATGTTGGGCTCTGCCGTGGGCATGGAATCTGCTTGAAATTCTCTCTCCCCCTCTTGCCTTTTTCTCTCGAAACCAAACCAAACCAAACCAAACCAAACCAAAAAACACAAAAACTTGGGAGGGAGGTAAGAATTTATTAAACAGGACATAAAAAGAACTGTCTATAAAATAGAAGGTTGGTAAATTTGATTATGTTGGAATTAGTAACTTTTGATCTGTAAAAACACCTTAAAGAAATTAAAAGATAAATTTTAGATTGAGAGAAGGCATTTTTTAATATACAACCAAGTATTAAATATTACATATATAAAAATAAATCCTATAAATCAATAAAAAAGCACAAATGACTCAACAGAAAAATGGGCATAAATCCTGAATAGCTCTTTACAGAAAAGGTAATATATCTTAGCAATAAACATATGAAGAGATTTTTAGGCTCAGTCGTGATCAGAAGTTACATATCATATTAAAATGAGTTCTATTTTATATCCATTTTACTGGGAAAAAAATAAAAAGCTCAATTATACCAAGTGATTAAGAGGACGTGAGTCCTCAGAGTCTCTTCTACATTGTTTCTTTAAACATAAATTGGTTCAGATGCTTTGGAAAACAGTTTGATATTGTGTGTAGTGTTCTTTATCTTATGATGAAGTAATTCTGGTTAGATATCCAAGGGCAACTCTTTTCTGTGTACACTAGAGACAGGTAAAAGGATGTTCAGAGCGGTTGTCATCATAAAAGCAAATATATGGAAGCAAATCAAATGCATCCATAGCAGGAGAGAGGCTGAATATAGTGGAATAGACTCTTCTAAAGTAATAAAATAAAGAAACTAAAATAGTTTGATGGTTAATATTATGTGTCAGTTTGACTGCCCAGATAGCTGGTAAAACATTATTTCTGGATTTTTCCATGAGTGTGTTTCTGAAACTGATTGGCATTTGAATTGATAGATCAAGTAAGAAGATTGCCTTCATCTCTGTAGGTGGGCACCATCCAGTCCACTGAAGGCCTAAATAGAACAAAAATGTGGAGGAAGGGCAAATTTGATCTCTCTGCTTGAGCTGAGACATGAATATTCTCCTGTCCTCATACATGAATGCTTCTGGTTCTTGGACCTTCAGAATTGCACAGGGATTTACACCATCGTCCCTCTTTTCCCACCATTATCAGACCTTTGGACTGGGACTGGGACTTACACCATTGGTTCCCCTAATTCTCAGGCTTTCCTACCCAGAGTGAATTATACCACTGTCTTTCCAGATTCCCAGTTTTCAGACAATAGATTGTGGGACTCCACAACCTCCATAATCACATGAACCAATTCCTATAATCTCTTTTTATGTATATCTATGTATGTCCTATTGGTTCTGGGGAACCTGATTAATAAAAATGGTATACAACAGTATGCATAAATCCTTTTTGTAACAACCTGATTATTAAACACAATATAATTTAAATTAAAATAAATTTTTATCAAGAAATATAGATGACCACTACTAAGCCTAAAAATCTCTTCAGATGTTTATTGCTAAATGAAAAGGAAAGAAAGGGAATGGCAAACACGGGCTTTAAAAGGGTTATTTCCTTGGAAACAGGAAGAGAGGGAATGGGATGAAGAAAGACCACATAAATAGATAAGAATAATTGTCGAGAGCCCACTTTTTGCATTGCGTATGGTGGTTTCTCAGCTGCTAATTAGAGTACTCAAAGAGATAAATGAATAAATAAAAACAGAGGGCCATGCATGGGTCAGTTATGAACGTGTCCCTCTTCAAGGCATATAGTTCTTAAAATTTTGTATACCAAGGTGTGGAAAAAAAAGCTGCTATTTCTTTTTTTTTTTTTTTAACAGATAATTATTTTTTATTTCATTTCTTTTCAGCGTAACAGAATTCATAGTTTTACACCACACCCAGTGCTCCATGCAATGCATGCCCTCCATAATACCCACCACCAGGCTCCCCCAACCTCCCACCCCCCGTTCCTTCAAAACCCTCAGGTTGTTTTTCAGAGTCCATAGTCTCTCATGGTTCATCTCCCCCCCCCCAATTTCCCTTAACTCCCTTCTCCTCTCCATCTCCCCATGTCCTTCGTGTTATTTGTTATGCTCCGCAAATAAGTGAAACCATATGATAGCTGCTATTTCTTTACTCCAGAGTGTTATTTTTCCAAAGACCATTCATTCTGCTTTGTTTTGAGCCTTTGTTGGGAGTGTGCTGCTACTTTGATCCATTTGTTTAGGACTCGGGTTCAGCTGCTGGTGTGCCTTATTAGCAGTGATCCCTAGAGTAGTGAATGGTGCTTTGGCTCTGGTCCTTTGAGTCTTTGTTTTAGCAATGGGCAAACTAAGAGTCCTTCACTGAAACAGAAGAAAAGCATCTTTTCTCACCAGCCCCCTTGTAGTCTCCTAGCCTCTGTCAGGTAGCGAACCTTGCAGCTCCTCTTTAAGCTCTGTAAACCAGCCAGACAAGACATATTAATGAGACATAATGGCACCCCTCCCAACTCTGAGGATCTCTATAGACAAAGTACTTGCTAGGACCTGCTTCAGCCGAGTCCAGTCAGCCCTGAAAGGTACAAGTCATGCCCCAAGTATCTTTATCAAAACCAAAAGACAGCTGAAGCCTCAGTTACCTCCTCTAATTTATCCCCCCCCTTTGGCCACAACAGCTTCTTGGCTCATAGGGAGAAGGTGATATAGCAGTTGCTATTTGCCCAGAAAGATCTATTCTCTGAAAATATTCCTTTAGTTTGGCTACGGTTTTCATTTTTGTAAGATTACCAGGTCAAAATTATAGAAATTTTCTCTTTTACCTATTTATCTATACATTCACTCTTTCATTAATCATTTTTATTCTCCTTCATTTGCCAGACCTGAATATTTTTCCATTCAGATTTTGTAAAATTAAGGAAAGAAAAAGCTCCAGGAGTAGCAGGCAGTTTTAACATTTACAGCTGGCAGAGCAGGTTTGAGAATAATCTAACTTTGTGAATGACTACAAAGGGTGTTAATTAAGTAGCAGGTGTTTTATCACCTATGTCTATTTGAAAAAAAAAAGCAGCACAGATGTAGAAAGCTTAAGTACATCTATAGTTTGTATAACAAAACTCTATATTCATTGGGTTCCATCTGTCACACTAACCTCAAACTACACTTAGTGCCAGCCAATTAACACCTTGATTAAGCTATAGACCACCTGCAGCTTCAGCAATGTAATGAATTTACTAACTTTTACATAAACTCACTGTAACACCTAGATTAAAACAGCATAGAGAAAAGGGGAAAAATTCACACTTCAGCTTTGGTATGTTCACAAATGCATACACACATTTACTAAGTCATGCACATTAGTTGTTTCATCTCTACTTCTCTTCATTCTATCAAACATGGGATATTTGGTTGAAGACCTTTCTGCCTCACCTAAGCCCACAAACTATAGGCAGAAAAAAAATTACATCCTCTTCCTCAACTCAAATTTGGAAAAGCCCAGGGAAGTATTCCTGGTTTGCTTAGCTCAGGTCAAATGCTATTCTGAATGGATTGGGGTACCCTGGTTGATCCAGTTTAGATTAGTTGTCTAATCCTGTGGCCAGAATAACAGAAGCCCACCATAATTTTGTGGGAGGAGCAGGTGACCAAAATATTTTTGGGTTCAGAAAAATAACATAAATGAACAATATGTGATAATTGATGCATGCATGTTAGATGTACAAAGTAAATTCTCAGTCTTCATTTTTCTTGATAAAATTTGCATTGTCACCTATAAGCTGTGAAGTAGATTTTCTTTTCCTACTAAGAAAAAACAAGGACTGCCCATTAGAGAAAATTAAGATATCAATAAAATATTTTTAAGCAGAAAAGTGACATTTTGAATAGTGAGTTTCATTACACCTTACCTAGTAGCAGCTTGCAGAATTGATTGGAGAGAGGAAAGCTGGAAAAATAAGATCATTTGGATGAAATGTTATAATGGGAGAATAGTTAAGAGTAGAAGGATAGGTCTGTGATTCTAGAGAAAGGTTCACAATCGGTGGGGAGGTAGATGATGACTATTCTATTCATTTTGCCTCAGTGGTTGTAATAGTTATAAATGGATTTTTCTCGATTCAGCATGAAAAGTCATGCTCCTTTATGATAAGAAATATCAAGGAGAATGATGGAAAGTGGAAAAGAGAAGAATAGCAAAATAAACTAGAGTAAAAATATATTTGATTTTGTACAGCTCATTTTATTAAGAAGCTCACTGCAGAATTAGTCATTCAGGATGAGACGAGAGTCATTCACTTATTCAGGACTCAACATCAGAGTGCATTCTCATTAATAGGGCCCAGAGACTGTCATGACCCTAAATATTATCATTCTATACTCATCCTTCTATAAAGAGGAAGAAAAGGAAGTTCCTAGGCTTTATTATATTCTAGTTTCTGGGGAGAGACTCAGTTTTTAGTTTAATATATTTCATGTCTAGTAAAAGTTGATTTTAAAAAATCTTTTATTTACCTTGAAATCATGTTTGGATAAATGTAAAGGACCAATAAATAGTCCCTGAAATGTAAAGGAATAAAGGATTTTGTAACAGGGATTTGACCAGATGCAATTTGTGGAGTTAATTAAATAATCTCTGTAAGTCTGTTGTTTTAGCATCTGATGTTGGAACTTGGGAGTTTTCAGGGCAGGCAGTTGAGAAGGAAAGATGGATGTAAATTGAGGGAGAACAAAGACAAGAGGGAACACATGGACAGGAGCTGGAACCCATGAGGATGGACGGAACATGTGTCAGTTTTCATTGCCCCCAGCCTTAATGATGTGGATGTCCTGCGAGATAATCTGGCACCCTTTATCTCAGAGCTAACCATATACCTGACTCAGAAATTGAAGAAGGATCCAAGGGAAGTTGGAGCAGCTGTGTGGTTGGTTACCTATGACAAATTGATGAGCAGGTAGATTGATGACATTGTGTATGTCGTCACTCACAATGTCCTTTGCAGGTATGACCTGCACTAGTCCTGCAGTCTAGTGACCTGCCCTAGTGACCCTGCCCTTACATTCAGAGGGTAAGAATTGATATGACTGGAGCTTTTTTTCTGTCCTCAAAATCCTAGAGGAAAAACATACCTCTTGTGGTCCATCCTAATAGGAAGTATATAGAGAAGAAAACTTTAGGAAACAGTTCAACTTGCACCAGTTGACACATTATAAAACCCCTAGAGTTTATGGTTTTCAACTAAAAATCTTCACATATTTTAAAGCCATACTTAATCTACAAATAAAGTTGTTTTTGCCTAATATGAATATATGACAGAACTTTCCTGCCTTTTATATGACAGAACTGAGCATAGGCTTATTCTTTCCCCAGAACAGTGTACAAATCCCATTTTTTTAAAAAAATTTCTTGTTTAGTTGATTCATACTACCCTTTGATATCCTGTAACATAAATAGTGAGATACATATTTTGTTAACTATTAACAGAATGTGTGTTAGACGATAGTTAAATGGGAAGAAAGAATATTTGTTTCATACACATACTCATATGTAGAGACAGCCTTCATTCATATTAAAATAAGGAAGAAAAACTTAGCAATTATGTCTTTTGTAGTTATAATTTCTGAGTTGATCATGTGGTTCTAGCAGATATTTCCATTCTCCTCCTTTCACTACCTATTCCATTTTCTCAGCTGTCCCCTATAAGGTCACTACCTCAGGTGAGGCCATTACAAGTTCTTCAGGAAAGGCAAGACTAGCTTTACCAGGCTCGAGTAGAAGGGATGCCTCTGCTGGCAAAGCACGCTGGACAGAATTTGAATTCAGCGTTTCCATTCCATCCAAGTTTGCTATATGACCTATCTTAATTTTCAGGGTCCTTTTCCTTTCCATTGAACGCCCTAACTTTAACAAAAATGGTCCTGTGACTTTGGGAATCAGTTAGAAGCAAAATGACTGCAGGGATGCATGCATGTGAGTGAGCACATGCACACGCGCGCGCACACACATACACACACACACACAATTTGTTGCAAGGATTTGACCATATGCAATTATGGAAGCTGGCTACAACAGTCTCTGTTAGCCCATTGATTTTGCATTTGATACTGGGCCTGGAGTTCTGCAGGGTAGACCATCAGGAAGAAGAAGGTTGTAAAGTAAGGGAGAACAAAGACAAAACCCATAAGTGTGAACTGGATTTCACCAGTGTCAGTTCTCACTCCCTTAATCTTAATTATAGGGGTGTTCTACAGCAGAAACTGATGCTTGCTTCTTGAAGATGAGCACCTACCTGTCCCCAGGATGTGAGAAACTGAAGAAATATCCAGGAAAAGGTAGAGAGGTCATAGGCTCAGCTGCTGTTCCATACCAATCAGTTGAGCCAGCAGATGAGTGACATGTGTGAGCTATGGAAGTACCCCTTGAATCTGTCCCAACTTTTTGCCAAGAATAAGAAACTTTTGGCTGCTGCTTCCCTCTTCCCTCTGAATCACACCCAAAAATGTTTCTTAGCTTACACTATTATGAAACATACAGGAAAGGGGATTATAGGAAATATAGTTTTGCCTAGGCAAGTCCACCCATTACTAAGCCACAAGGTATCTGTAGGCTGTTTACACTGTTTGTGTACTGTGTGTATACAATTGATAAATATTTAGAAGTTTGGTTTTGAAAATTAACCTAATTTGATCAAGGTCGATTTCTTATAAGTTCAAACATCTAGAAATACCAGTAAATCTGGGGACAATTGCTCTTTATTGGCCCTTTGAAATATTAAACACTATGACTTTAATCATTTTTTCCCATTGCTCTGAAATTTTGAACTCACACTGAGTTCCCTACCTCCTCCATTTCTTACTACCTCCTTCCTCTACACAGATAGTAGCTAATTTTGAAGATTAATTCAATTTAGATAATTTATGACAATATTTAAATTTTTTATTCTAATTTACACAGATTGATAACTTTTCTTGATTTTAAGCCTTAAAGCCTTGGCGTTATATGAGTTGCCATTTATTGAGTAAAACCTACCTTTCAGGAAAAAATGAGTTTAGTGGCAAATCCTAAGAAGATTTATCCATCTCTCAAAATTGTACCAAGAAGTGCAGTAACTTTGTACTTCAAAATATACCCAATCCTTCAAATTGGCTACCAGTGAATTATTTTTTTTCTTTCTTTGGAAGTATAAATAATCACTACTTCTGATTAATTTCTGTTATACAAATCACATTCTTTGCTTTGTATTAATTTCCTTGATATAGTCTATGAATAAAACATAAATTTGAATGTAGTTACTACTTCCCTTCTACCTGATAATTGGGGGTATATTTGCACTATTAAAAAAACAGTTAAGTGTGACTTAAGAGAACCTTACATTTTATGATACTCATTTTAGTAGAGTTTTTTGATGATAATTTAAAACAATTGGAGAAAAGTAAACTTTATCATTTTGCAAATATAAAAACTGGTATACTCCCAATTTGATAATTGTACATTTGTAGTTTAAATTAGAAAGTCTGCTGCATTTTCCATTCATATCTGTGACAGTCAATATTAAATCAATAATGATAATATAAACCTCCAAAATTGCTTTATTCCATATATTCACTATTCAAACATCACTGGCCTGAATCTTAAATTACTGAAAACACAACTGAGCTCAGTATGTCAGTATAAAGGGCTCTGAATATCTAAATAATGTATTTCAAAACCCACTGAATAATTCTCAAGAGAATCACTCAGGTAACCTGAAAATGTAATGGACACTTAAGCATCTAGTTTTCTAACGTTCTCGAATTTGAAGTCACAGTATAAAGATAGAAGAGGCTTTAAAAACAGAAACCCTCTTACAACTCTAAGTGGCACCACAATATTTATTTTATTTGATGAGGGGGGAAGGGAATAATGCGAAATCATTGAAAATAATTTAAGAACTTTAGCAGTTATGGAGAACTTAGTTTAAAAAGAAAATAAACACGGACACAAGGATTGAAGGGGAAGGAGCATAGTAGAATAAAATAGTAGAATAAATAAAGTCATAGTGATGACCTTGAGTCATTACAAAGTACACAGTGAATGTTGAATTCTGATTTAAAAAGGCCTGATAATTTAGTATACAGTTTAAGAGGTTTGTTTTTGTTTTTAATCTTAACAAAGTAAGAACAAAGTGCATTTAAAGGGATAAATGAGTACTTAAAATATTATTTCCCTGAGAATTTATCTTGATATTGCTACATAAATGAGTAAGTAGAACTAAATGTTATTGAATCATTAAAGAATTGCAATAAAGTTTAATACATAATCTTTATAATCCTAATCCCGTATAGTTGACCTTAAAACATTACTATATATCACATTTAAATCACTAGTATTGAAGGTCTAAGAGAGCCAACCAGGCAGCCACAATATGAAGGGTAAGATCTTAGAGAGGAAAGAAGTACATTCAGGGGAACTTTATATTCATGGCACCTTTCTCCCAGGACAAATGAAAACCAAATATTAAACCTTCAACTAAACCTGATAGTCTCCCTAGATAAGTGTACAGGGCTATGAAGAGAACCAAAACAGGGGCCCAAGAGCCGTTACTAAAGGGAATCATAGAGTAGCAAGTTTAACATTTTATATGTTATTCTTCCCCATGGATTTTGTTGACTCCTGAAATGGTCAAGTGTTAGGTAGACACTCAGTAAAAATGGGAGAAAGAAGCTCCTGAGGCCAAGACTTAATCTTAAAGGTAACAGAACTTTTTTCAGTCTCATAGCACTGAAGAAACAAAAATAACAGATAAATTCTTGAGAAATAAGAGGGCCTTTTAAAAATGCTATCAGCTTTTTAGTTTATAAGGGATGTTACCTCAATATAGGCCAAAGAGGCAATTGTCGGGGTTATGAATATCAAGATGACTGACTCATGCTCTACTTGTCTCCCAGAAGAAAATCAAATACAAAACATCCAATAAAAAAATTATCAGTTATGCTAGGAAATAAGACTAAATGACCCCAAACCAAGAAACAACTAAATATTAGAAGAGATTCAAATGATGCAGATAATGAATTTATCAGACTTTAAAACGACAATTTTTAATTTGTTAAATGTGGGGAAAGGTGCATAATTCTACCACAGCACTAAAGCTTTAAAACTTCAAGTTGAAATCCTGTAACTGAAAAACAACTGAAATTAAAAATTCGGTAGATGGGCTTGATAGCACATTAGACAAAGCAAAATGAGAGCTCAGAGAATGGGAACATAGATCAGTAGAAAAATATTCAGATTAAAGCACAGAGTAAAAATGATGGAAGATACCCCTCAACACAATAAAAGAGTGTAAGAAATCTATGATATATATTGCAGATCTAACATATTTGATACTGGATTCCTAAGAAGAGAAGAAATAAAAAATGTGGCAAAAACAAGATTTGAAGATAACCCACCTCCCAAATAGCCTCAAACTGACAAAACACGTTTAACATAAGAATATGTAGTAAGTTCAATAATGATCTACAGCAAACTATAAAGGTTATATGTAGCATACAATATGAATATAATAATATATAATGTATATTACATGCATACATATATACATGTATGTGTGTACATACATGTGTATATATATAAAATGTATATTATGTGTGCATATATGTACATGTAGTTGTCACCATAATAAAGCACATTTTATTGGTATCATCTGTAACTATTTAAAATACGTAGTTGTTGAGGGGGTGAGATTCAGATCTGAGTTCATAATCCAATTCCCCTACTTCCTGGATGTATTATCTTAGTTTATTTAAACACTCTAATCTTGAACATTTTAGTATTTTTAAGGGATATTATACATAATATACAATATACAAAATATGTATTATATTACCTCAGAAATTGGTTGGCACACAGAAAACAAAAAAATGATGGCAGAAATAATAATTATTATTTAAAGCCATTTGGGGTGGATATCAAAGGCAAGAAGAAAAATGAAATGATTTATCCTGAAGGCTTGGTCCCTAACTCTAGATTATGTAGTTATCCAAAAAACAAACAAAAAGCCACTTTAACTTCTCAGACTGAATTATCTGTACTCCAAGTACTCTATAATTTTAGCTAGTAACATTGGATGGGAATTTGCTCCATACCTGGTTACAAATGACATAGTGGGGATGGTATGAGATGCTATTGGAGGTTAGGACAGTGATCACCCTTTAAGGTGTAGAGGGGCATCTGTCTCAATGGCAATATTCTGTTTTTCAATCCTTGGGCTTCTCACATGGGTGTATTCAAATTTGGAAGGAGAGACTTTCCTCAAAATCTGTACTTGAATCAATTTTTTATTGGCTCCTCTTGGTTGATCAAATCCCATCAGCTGTTTCAAAAATATCATTTAATTATGAAAAGTTAAATACATCTTATCTTTAATCATATGTAAGAAAAGTAAATACGACTGAATTGAATCTGAGCCAAGTTCTAATTTTATAAGTTGATGTTATGAAATGATGTTTCATTAGTTGATGTTAGCTTCTTATTAAAAAATACACAAATAATTATTTGGAGGCTCCTTTAGAATTTCCTTGACATTTATATGAACTATTTGTGGTAATTTTTAAAATTAATGTGGTTATAAGGCAGTAGTTTTTGCCGTGCAGTTCCATCTTTCTAAGAGCTAGTAGTCATCTTTCAAGATAAAATATCTTAGATATTGTAAGCCCTAATATGCTATCATAAACTAAAGTGTATATATTTTAGAAAATACACTTCATTCGGGGCGCCTGGGTGGCTCGGTGGGTTAAAGACTCTGCCTTCAGCTTGGGTCATGATCCCGGGGTCCTGGGATCGAGCCCTGCATCGGGCTCTCTGCTCAGGAGGGAGCCTGCTTCCTCCTCTCTCTCTGCCTGCCTCTCTGCCTACTTGTGATCTCTCTCTGTCAAATAAATAAATAAAATCTTTAAAAAAAAAAAGAAAATACACTTCATTCAAAGGCACATCCTGCTATTATTATATGAAAGTATTGATTGGGCATATATCTTTCTTGTTATCACTTGAATGACTTATTAGATAAGTTTGCACAGCATTTTTCCTTTACACACATGAAAGGAGCCAGGCTTTGTGATGTGTGTGTTAACACATGTTTTTATATGCCATTTCCTTTTTGTTTGCCCAGCAGACAAGGAAAGAAACTAGGACTTCATATCTGGGGCTTCACTCACTAACTGGAGAGCGTACATGAATTGTATAGGAACTGGTTTGATTACAGTTCATTTACAACTTAGCATATTCTATTTGTAACAAAAATATTCTATTTTTTGAAGAATCTCAACATCTTATATGCCTCAAAATTGACAGTTTAATTTCAGGAGCTTGTATTTTAAATGTACATGTTAAAAAGAACTTTGAATAGCTAGTGGAGTCTCTGAAATCTCAGAAAGTATCTGTTCCATATCAAACAAAATAAGTGGCAGATACTATCTAAAATTAGATTTAAATAAGACTTTGCCTGTGCCTGTCAGGACTTTTTGTTTCTTTAGATCTTGACATCAATGGAATAGCCGTATTCCCCAACTCCTGATCGTTTTACTGGAATCCCCAAGTTCTTGACACAGTGAATTCTTTCATATCTTCAAGATATTTTAGAGACCTATTTAGTTTCTTTTCAATTTACCAAGGCTATCAAATAGAGTTTCCTAGGTTTATGTTTTCTGTTTCTTTTTCATGTTTTCCTCATGTTAATGATTCAGTTGATTCTATAAAATAATAAGTACAAGTGCACGATTGAATATATCATGTAGCTCATTGAATTTGTAAACATACACACACATAATAACACTAAAATCTTAACAACACTGAGTTTTTTTTTTTAAAGGTGTAAACTTCATAGTCATGCTTCAGAGATTCGATTATCAGTTTAACCACTTATGAGTGGTGGCCTTGATAAGTTACTTAATTTCTCTCTTCTTCAGTTCCCTTGTCTGTAAGATGGAAATGTAATATCCACTCTACAGGATATTAAATGAGGCAATATATTTAAAATCTTAGCATGGTGCTTGACAGATAATAAGTGCTCACTGAACATTCACTATGTTGTTATTTGACAGTGATAGTGAATATTTGACTATGTAGATGATAGCTTTTAAGAATATTTTTTAATAAATATAAGATCACAGAAATCTGAAGTGAAGTGAGGTACAAAGGTTCTCTCTCTCTTTTTTTTTAATTTATTTGACAGACAGAGATCACAAGTAGGCAGAGAAGCAGGCAGAGAGAGGAGGAAGCAGGCTCCCTGCTGAGCAGAGAACCCGACGCGGGGCTCGATCCCAGGACCCTGAGATCATAACCTGAGCTGAAGGCAGAGGCTTTAAACCACTGAGCCACCCAGGCGCCCCCCCCCTTTTTTTTTGAAAGCATGGGAGTTGGGAGAGGGCAGAGGGAGAGAGGATCTTAAGCAGACTCCTGCTAAGAGTGGAGCCCAACACTCAGGGGACTCCATCTCATGACCCTGAGATCATGACCTGAGCTGAAACCAGGAGTTGGACGCTTAACCGAATGAGTCATTCAGGTGCCCCACAGATTACCCTTTTTAATTTTTTGTCTTTTTATAAGTTTTGTGTACTTTTAGTAACTTTCCAAGCCCTTTCAGTAGCATGTTCCTACAGAGTTATTAGTTTCAGGGTCTTGAAATCTTTTCATTGGGGAAATCTTTACAAGAAAGGAAGACAATGATCATAGAAATTTGTGATCCTAAAACTCCTCTTAAAACCCAAGTTCTCCTTTTTAATGATTTACTGTCACTCTAATCTTTATAAAGAGAGAAAAGATATGGACCTGTATTAATCCTAGCTTCTCTGTAAATATTTCAGAAGGGAAAGAAACAGAAGAAGAGTTAGTAGAGGTTTCATTCTTGATAAAGATCAAGAATGAATCTTTTCACTTGGAATTTATTCTATGATTTTTTTTAGAAAAGAAAAATGTGTTGTAGCATGTGAACTACCACTCGAAAGTCATTCACAGTTGCTTTCTCCTTTGTCTTTCATGACTTTACAGAGTGGAAAGCTGAAATTAATTGATTTTCTAGGGTTCTTATATCTAGGGTTACTCATTCAACACAATTCTGGTCATGAAACAGAGTTTCTTTGCTTATTAAAAAGGCCACAGTTCACCAGGAGAAAAAAAAAATATCCTTTGAACTTTCTCCCTTCCCTGAATTATGATCTTACCAGACCACTTCTCCAATCTAATCTTGAGTCCTCTTTTCCTCTCTCTGGCCCACAGACTACCACTTTCACTTGCTGGAGATACATCATGTGTCAGGATACTCTCCTTAGTAATCCCCAACTTCTGGTATCAGTTTCCTGGTTTCTTCTCCATGATGCAGCCCCCCTTCCTCCCCAACTCCTCCAAACTAGATCAGGCTGCTTCTCACGTGAATTCCTGTGTAGCTCTCATCACACTTACATGTATGTGATGAAATAGTTGGCTGAAAGCCACAAACAGCAGGAACATCTGTCTTGTTTATTTCTGAGCCATAATGAGCCAGCATTTAATGAGCCAGGCATCATAAGGCAGGCATGGTTGCAGCCACTGAATGTGTTCTAACTTAAGCTGTGTTCATTGCAATATCCTATTCCACAGGTGGAGCAACCGAGGGAGTAGTGAGTAAATAGCAGAGCTGGATGAAATGCAGCTAGTTTGCTCTGGAGCCTCTGTGCTTAACTACTATTTTCTATTCCTGCTCTAGAAAGTGAAGACTGAGAGGGAATTGGGCTATTTTTTATGAAAAACAGCACTAAGTGTTACTCTTGTATAATTAGATCTTGTTTTAAATGATGTTTAAAACATTTTCTCTACTATTTTTATGCATTCTTTAATATAGTATCTCTAAATATTTATTGATTTTACAAATTTTTTTCGCTATATCTCTTGTGTTTCAAACAATTGTTCTCAAGCTTGTGAGAAATACCACAGAACCCATTAGAAAGCAGATATTCTCTTCCTTACCTCCCAGATATTCTGATTTAGTAGCATAAAGATTGGAACCCAGTAAGCTTGATTAAAAGCAAAAAACAAGTGACTGAATAACATTGAGGTAAAATATACTGCATTAATGATATGATAAAGGTAAAACATTTTGTATTAGTAAATAAAACTTTTGTGATTATAAAGCTAGGATGTTCTTACTATCAAAGTTTTAAATTATCGAACCATCTATAAAATACCCCAGAAGCCAGCTATATTTATTTTTAGATTCCCCCTGAATGATTCAACTAAAAATGGTACTATGAGTATTGAAAATGAAAGTGGAGTAATCAAGGTTCCTAGGAAGTAATTTTTTTGATTCACTAAGCAACCCACTAAACTTTTAAAACATAGTTAAGTACAATAAACATACCATTTCAAAACGGGATTTTTTTCTATTCCAATGACAATATATTAGAGTTAGTTTTTTATCCATTGCCTATTGCACTTATTTTATTGATGTGCTCTTGATTCTATGCAACTCTATAAATATGCAAAACTAAGGAAAATAATTGTTACTTGCTATTTATTTATGTTTATATATACATTTATGAATGTACACATGTATGTGGGTGTGTATGTATTTATTTACATGTGTGTGTATGGATTTAAGTGGTCCTGCTTCATGATGATCCTAGATGTGTATGCAGTATGTCAATTTTGCCTTTGTTCGAAAGTTAATTTTAAAAGCAAGGACATGTTAATGACAATATAATTATTTTTCCCTGAAGAATAATGCTAATTAATTAAAATCTTTAAAATATTCTAGTTTGTGGGAAATAGTGTGTTATTTATGTCTCAGTTGTCAGTGAATAAAATATAGAAAAGAATTTCTGACTTAACCTACATTGTAATTACCTAGGAGCACTTGATTTCCTTATGGGGATATGTACCATCCATCCTCCTCCTTACAGCTGGTGCTATTTTTCTTTAAACATAATGGTTATGGTTATAATGTATTACTCTGGGTTTTTTCCTAGGATTTACAATTCATACTTTATTATATATTACATAATCTGCGCTAGGTTCAGTAGTACACAAATCAGATCCTGTCTTCACTCATTAACCTTACACAATTGGCGGGGGATACGTTTGAAGATAATTCCACCAGTAACAATTCCTTTTCATAAGGAGCTTGTAAGTTAGTTTGGTAAAGTGTGTACAAATAATAAATGAACAAATATAAGAAATGTTACAAATTAGTATCAAATAAATATAACAGATTATGAGTTGCTGAATGCTAGGGAGAGTTTGGAAATGAAGAATAAAATAACAGAATTGAATATTCCAACATGTTGTACCACCTGTAGTATAGATGAGTTCAAGAATGAATGACAAGATGATTCTGGGAAGATGGCAGAATAGGAAGCCCATGAATTTGTCTCCACATGTATACAATTGCACTGGCAGAAACTAATGTAACTATTTTGACAGCCGAGAGTCTACTGGAGCCATGCAACTTTCAGGGAAAGGCTCAGAAGATAAATTGTACTTAATTGTGGTCAATTTCAACTCTTAGACTAGCAGCAGCTACCCATCCAAAAATTCCATAAATTCTATTTGTGGCTTGCATATTGTATCAGTTTTCTATTGCCATCCCAACAAATTACTTCAATCTTCATAGGTTAGAACAATAAAATTTATGTTCTTACATTTCTGGAAGTCTGAAGTCTAAAATCAGTAGGCTAATAAATCGAGGTGTTGGCAGGGCAGGTTCTTCTGGAGGCTCTAAGGAAGAATCTCTTTCCTTGCTTTGTAGTTTTTAGATGTTTTCCTCATTCCTTGAGTCATAGCACCTCATCATATTGCCTTTTCTTCCTCTACTTCTGTTGTCACATTTTTCCATTACTGACACTTCAACCTCCTCTTCAGTCTTTTGTGATTATACTGAGCTCATCCAGGTACTCCAGGATTATCTCAAGATTTTTTTTTTTAAGATTTCATTTATTTATCTGACAGAGAGAGAGTGCACAGACACAAGGAGGAGGAGCAGCAGAGGAAGACAGAGAAGTAGGTTCTCCACTGAGCAGGGAGCCCAACACAGGGTGGCTCAATCCCAGGACCCTGGGATTATGACCCACACCAAAGGGTCCATATAGGTACTACAGACCCTTTTGAGTAGGTTCTCCATGTCTCTCCCTTTTTTAAAATTTTATTTTATTTTTTCAGTGTTCCAAGATTCATTGTTTATGTACCACACCCAGTGCTCCATGCAATATGTGCCCTCCTCAATACCCACCACCAAGTCCACCCATCCCCCCATCCCACTCCCCTCTAAAACCCTAAGTTTGTTTCTCAGAGTCCACAGTCTCTCATGGTTCATCTCCCCCTCCAATCCCTGCCCCCCACTTTTCCTTTCCTTCTCCTAATGTCCTCCATGCTATTCCTTATGTTTCACAAGTAGGTAAAACCATATGGTAATTGACTCTCTCTGCTTGACTTATTTTACTCAGCATAATCTCCTATGGTTCCACCCATGTTGATATAAAAATTGGGTATTCATCCTTTCTTATGGCTGCATAATATTCCATTGTATATATGGACCCTATCTTCTTTATCCATTCATATCCTGAAGGGCATCTTGGCTCTTTCCAAAGTTGACAATTATGGACATTGCTACTATGAACATTGGGGTACATGTGCCTCTTTTTTCACTACATCTGTATCTTTGGGATAAATACCCAGTAGTGCAATTGCAGGGTCATAAGGTAGCTCTATTTTTAATGTTTTTGAGGAATCTCCACACTGTTTTCCAAAATGGCTGCACCAACTTGCATTCCCACCAACAGTGTAAGGGGATTCCCTTCTCCACATCCTCTTCAACACATGATGTTGACTGTCTTGTTAATCTTTGCCATTCTAATTGGTGTAAGGTGGTATCTCAATGTGGTTTTGATTTGAATTTCCCTGATGGCTAATGATGAACATTTTTTCATGTGTCTGCTAGCCATTTGTATGTCTTCTTTGGAGAACTATCTGTTCATGTCTTCTGCCCATTTTTTTATGTGATTATCGCTTTTTTGAGTGTTGAGTTTGAGGAGTTCTTTATAGATCTTGGATATCAACTCTTTGTCTGTAGTGTCATTTGTGAATATCTTCTCCCATTCTGTGGGTTGCCTCTTTGTTTTGTTGACTCTTTCCTTTGCTGTGCAGAAGCTTTTGATCTTGATGAAGTCCCAAAAGTTCATTTTCGCTTTTGTTTCCTTTGCCTTTGGAGACGTGTCTTGAAAGAAGTTGCTGTGGCCGATGTTGAAGAGGTTACTGCCTGGGGCACCTGGGTGGCTCAGTGGGTTAAGCCTCTGCCTTCAGCTCAGGTCATGATCTCAAGGTCCTGGGATGGAGTCCCACATCGGGCTTTCTGCTAGGCCGGGAGCCTGCTTCCTCCTCTCTCTCCCTGCCTGCCTCTCTGCCTACTCGTGATCTCTCTCTGTCAAATAAA